>JANHZU010007846.1:42179-53939 GCA_032468055.1 Acrochordus granulatus | reverse complement strand
TTCCATTGTTTCCTATGGGAAACTGCATTTCTCTTTACGAGCATTTCGTGCTAAGAGCGTTCTTCTGGAACGGATTAGTCTCGTCTTGTGAGGCACCACTGTATTTGATCCCAATATTTTCTAGTTTTCTTACATGTCCACCAAATGTGAGAAAATGTTCTTTCAGTTTGATTATATTTCTAGCAAATATTTGAAATTCCATAATACATTTTTGACAATTTTGACAATACCAGGGATACATCATTCTATAAAAGTTGTCTTTAAGATAATGATTTTGTGTAAATTTCAACCCTTTTTGCACATATTCTTCCACTGGTCTAGTTGTATATTGTATCCAAACATTTTTGCCAATTTTATCATACAATCTTCAACTTGTTCATCCTGCTTCCATTTTCAGTAAAAGTTTGAACATCTTATCAGTAATGTGATCATCATTTGTATAAAATTCCACATCAAATTCAGTCTTACTGTTTTCAAGGTCATAATTCTTATCAAATTTAAATATTTCCATAGGAAAACCAATGACATATATCATCTTCCATTCCAAATGTTCTCTTGTTTTAACTTAAATTCTCCTTGAGAAAAATATCAGTATAATCATTTTTTAAACTATTATTTAAAGAGATTCTTGGGGTGACAATCATAAAAGATTTTAGGAGCCATTGATACTTTATATCTATTCCAATTTCATGTCTAATAAAGTGATTTTTAAAATCTATATTATCCTTAACTTCATAGTACCATAAATAGCTGTGCCAACCAAATCTTAAATTATGTCCTTCCAATTCCAATAACCTCCTATTTCTGAAAGTCATCCACTATTACATCCATACTAAACAACAAGCTGTAAAATCTAGTTTCAAATTTGGTAATCCTAGCCTCCTCTTTCTTTAGCATCTTGCAGCAATTTATATTTAATTCTTGGTTTATTGACTTGCCAGACAAATTTGGAGATTTTTTTCACTATTGCTTAAATGGTATATCAGTCATCAGTACAAGCATTGTCTGAAACAGTAATAACATTCTCGGTAAAACCTTCATCTTGATCACAGAAAGTCTTCCTAACAATGACAACTGCAATTTTTTCCCATCTCAACATCTTGTTTTTAACTTCATTCCATATCTTGATATCATTATTTTTGTACAACATATAATTCATATTAGTCGAAGTAATATCCAAATATTTAACCTTTTCTCAATTTTGAAATCAGATTTTTGTTGGATCTTCTTGATTGTATGTATCCATGGTTTTATCAACATCACTGTTTTTTGTTTATTCATCTTAAAACTTGTTAGTGCACCAAAAACCTTCATTTTTCATCAAGAACTCAATCCCTTTCAGAGGGTAATGTAAAATCAAGACTAAATGATTTGCAAAAGCTCTCAACTTATAAGTCTCTTTTTCAATTTTTAGTCCCGTTATCTTCTCACCTTGTCTGATGTGTCTATTCAACATTTCAAGAACCAAAATAAACAACAAAGAAGACAAAAGAGAACCTTGTCTTAGCCTCTTCTGGATATTACATTGTTTAGTTACATCACCATTAAGCATGGTTCTCACATTCTAAGACTATATATTGACTTAATTTGGTGAATAAAATTCTTACCAAAGCCCATATATTTCAGAACTTTAAACAAAAAAATCCAGTTCAAATTATCAAAAGCTTTCTCCTCATCGAAGAAGATTAATGAGGCTTGTTTTTTGTTATGTTACTGTAAATATTCTATTACATCTAATACATTTCTCATATTATCTTTTACTTGTCTTTTAGGTAACAGTCCATATTGATCTTCATGAATAAACTCTTTTAAAACCTTTTAAAATCTATCATTCAGAAATTTATAATCTTTATAATCTTTATTCAGTAAGGAAATTAGTTTATAATTCTTAGGTGAAGTTAAATCTTGTCCTTTCTTTGGTAATAATGCAATATTGGCTTCTTTCCACACAGTCTTCGTGCTTAGCATTTTTGATAAACAAAGGAACATTTTGATAATCTTTTCTAGACGTTGCCAAACTTGGCAACAGCAGCTCCCATATGGCAAAGTCTACAGAAATTGCTATTCAGAGCTAATAATTTGCAGCCCTGGCAAAAAATAAAAAAAAGTGAATTCATGCATATTATTTGGAGGGCATGAAGATGGTCCCTTATTCTGCTCCCTTTTTCTTCAGACCAATAGAGAAAAGATACCAATGTTTTGTTGAGCTAACAGATCACTCGAAACAACTGAATTGCATGCAACTAGCTGAGTCAGACGGTATACAGGCTTTACCTACATACTCTAGACTAGAGTCTTCAGCAGAGGCAATATCTGTTTGTTTGAGACTGAGAATGCTCTCCTTTTGTTCCATGACTGACTTGTAATATTGCATATGCACCTTTGGACGCCAACTTCCAATGTTCTTCTCAGTAGAATCTGACAAAGAAAGTATAAATAGTAGTTATAGTGCTTCTCATTTTACTGGGTCTTGAAACTCGATTAACACTTATATGCCATGAAATCAATGATGATGAGGATATGCCTTTACCAAAGTACAAAACAAAATTAAAACCAACAACACAATACCAGGAAATCAAACCAATGAAATTATTTCAAAACCCAGTAATCAGATATTCACATTTAAAAAGCAATACAACAATCCATTTAAAACAGCAGAAGATAGAATAAGTATATTAATAGAATTAAGTATATATACATCCTTAATAATTAAAATAGGTGTTACTGAGAAACTTTTCACTAAATGAGAGTAGGATGGAACAGCCAGGGTGTACACTCATCTATAAATAAAATAAAATTTATTTAAACCCCTTTATAAGCCATCAGATATATGGAGGAAAGAAAAAAAGAAAAGAGTTCACTCCAGAGTTGCAAGCAGATCCCTAAATGTACAGAACATGGAGATCCTGGCCCCAGAGTGATATAATGGTAATCCAAGTTTTTGCCACCCCAAAAGATAGCCCTTCATCATAATTTGGCTTCATCTGGCATTGTTGTTAAATTTGCAAGCATCTTTTTCTTTCTTCCTGGATTTTATTAATTCAATTTTGCTAATGATCATACTCTACTGATCCCTTAGAGGGCTGTATAAGGTAAAAAAGTACATCGGACTCTCAGTCCTTGGAATCAAGCAACTGCTGACTCCTGTGAGAAGGAGCTTTTGCAGAAGGCAATTAATTTCATAATTATTATATATCAAAGCAAGGTACCAGTTTGAAGGTAGAGTTACTCAAGAGAGGTTGTCATTTGTCAGACCTGTCCAAGAAAAGAGTTCAATTCACTCATGGAACACAAGACACAATCTACTGCTAGAGGAAGGATATCATTTTTTTAGCTTCAAAAGATATATATATATTTATGAAATACCTTTTGCATTCATAGAGATTAAAGCACAAAAGAAGGTTGCAGTATGACTACAATTTTGCAGTCAAATAAAACACTAGAAATAGATCACTCTTGCTCTGTAAGGTATTTATTCATAGCTCACATGGAGACGCTGAAGGTTATACTGTTTCCACATTAATAATGTTAATTAAAGTAGCCATCCTTTATTCACATTTTATTCAGACAATGTTAATGTGAAAATATTGCAGGTCATCATTGTGTGGGGTTCAGTGACTATGTTCAAATCTAATTTGTGACTTTATTTTTGGCAATCAAAAGGATTTGCAGCATTACCCTCCTCACTGTAATCTGGCAGTTCTATTTAGTTTTTTGGAGGATTCCTGTATCTATAGTTAAAAGCTTCTATTTTCTGATCATAACTGATGGAATGCAAATTAATATCTTTGTCATGGTCCTTGAACTGTATTATTTTGCAATAAGTATTAAAAAGAGAAATAACTCAAAAACTCCAATAATTGAAAGTTATTGCTGTATTATTTGCAGGAACTGAAACAAGTACTGGGACAGTAAAGAAACTTCTTATCTATATACTGCACTCATGTTAAATACCTTTTTTATCTTTGGGCAAAAAAAAAAGAGAAGAAGCAGTCTAGTCCTACTCATGACTTGTATTTTACTTTCCTCTTCCTCTGCTAGTGCTTTCCTTCTCTTTCTCTCTGGAATTTTCTCAACGTCCCAACAGGCAGTGGCATCTTTTGCCTTTGTTCTTTCAATTCCTGATAGAGTTTGGGAATGCTACAGAGTGAAAAAAACACCTGAAAGATGATAGTGTCTTTAAAAGTGAAATAATCCCCTCCCTCCCTCCTAATAGCCTAAAATTCTTTTTTTTAAAGTTAGATATACCATTCCATTGATTCTGCATGATTGCCTTTCCCAGTGAGGTCACTGACCCACCTACAACATAAAGAGCCATCTCCAGTTGCCATTCCTGGTAGAGGCAAGACTGGTCGAAACACTGAAAAGAAGGTCTTCTAGATAAAAATGTCCTACAAGTGGTTTGTCAGAGGAGACGCCACGTGGACTTCCCTTTGAGCTATAGCTCAAGACTAACTAAATTGCTCTAGATCAGTTACTGAGCTGGCTACTTTAAACTCATCTACTTTATTTTAATGCTGTAAATAAGTGCATCTCATCTAAAATATTATTAGCTATTTGTTGTTGTTTTTTACCTCTTCTGAAGACTCTTTTAGAATACCAGGATTTGAGCAACAATTGTTTGTCCGTAAAGTGCTGTTCAAGCCTTTGAATGTCATCTTCACCCCAGCAACGATGCCAAGAACATTTCTTGTATGTTAATTGTTTCAGAGGGAGGACAAAAACAATGAAATACCGAAGGAAAAAAAAGGCTTTGTTGCCTTCTGAAAATTAGCATGACTAAAAGGAGAAATAAATTTCCTACAACAAAGGCAGGCAATACAATAACTCCAAAGAATGGAGTTTTTTCATTAGTGTATCAAATCACAAGATAGAAACATGTAATTGGGAAAAAAAGCTCATAAGCAAAAATGGCAACACAGCTGATGTTGCATTAGCATGTACATTTCAGATATGAGGCTTCTGTAGTTGGTCTGCATGCAGTCTGAAAATACCCTATATAAAAGTCAAAGTGAGCCTGTCACCTGTAGCTTTTCCAAATAACTAGCACAACTTACTGATTCTGTAGTTCTGGGATTTTATCAAAATAAATATTTCCCATAAAGAACCAACTTACTAACTTTACTATGAGCTCAATATAAGGATTACTAAATGTAAGATCAAAATTATCTACAAAAAAGAATGCAAACAAAATTACATACTGATGCCTAAATTCAAGGATTATCTACTACTGATGGTTATGTGAGGATAAATGGGGGGAAAAACAGATCAATCCACTGTTTAGAGAAAGAATGGAATCGATTGTGATAAAGAAACTATTATTCAGTAGAATAAAGATAGACATTGTCCGTAAATCACATTTGCCAGCTGGACTTTGAAATTCTTCTTCTGGGCATGACTGACATTTGGATGTGCTCCTGTTTGCGTGCCTTTCAGTTCTCACAATCCGGAGAACACATTTTCTCTGACACCTCACACAACCTTACAAGCATTCCAAGCCCCTTCCCTGCTTTGCATGGAAAATGTATTTGCACAGTTGTCAAGCTGATGGACAGCAAGAGAATGATAGGAGAGTGCCCTGATCTTTTACTTGTTACCACATACAATAGCCCAGCAGGACTCATGACGTGTTGAAGAGACAAATGGTGTCCTGTTCTGGAACATATTAAGTTTGTCTCCAGGACACACATGACTTCACGAGGGTGTCTAACCTCATTCATAACAGATGCTAATCTTTTCAGGGCTGACTGATGACAGCACTTGCTTCCTGCCCTTCACGGAATTAGAGCTGGATTTTTATCAAAGGACTCAAACTGCTTGCTAATTAGACTAATTCCCTTCATCATGAATTATTTATTTCCATTGGTAACTGATCACTGTGACATTAATGGGTTCTGCTCAAGTTAGTTTCCTACTAATATACAGTATAGGTTAACCTGAGGAAAGCCAAAAACTCCTGATTGCTAGGCACAACTTCTGATGGCACTTCAAGAGGAGTTGAGGAGTATGGTTGCTCAGCAGTGTAAAATCAGCATCAAAAAATATCTGATGCTAATCTTTCCACCTGCAAAGCTATACTAAGGAGAAAGTATCTTTGGATTCAGTGGGATACAATCCCGAGTAGGCACAGAGGGGATGTTGTGCATGTCTGTTAAGGTAGAAACATTACTAATATGATAGAATCTGACTGCTGAGCTGAATGAATCTTATTTCTCATTAAAGATGGGTGTAGGAAGTAAGTGCAATAATTTCTCTTTGGTGGTAAGGAACACTTATTAAAGAAAAGGCAGGTTTGGAATTTTAAGGAACAATAGATTTGTTTAAAGGATATATGTCTAGAACAGGGTGACAAAAGTTCTTTCCGTCTGTATCTTACTTTCCATGGGATAGATTTTTTTTCACCAACTCTATATTCATTAGGGAACATTTGGTAGAAAAAGCATGAACCCAGTCATAGAAAAATAGAAAATGCATCAACATCTTCATGTATGTGTGTTAATTGAGTGGTTGCTTGTGCACATTTGTCAGTGTCTTCCTATGACAACCTAGCCATATATTCCAGTCTGACTTTGCCTTAATGATTGTCCACAACCAAGAAATGATCATTAACCAGTGGACTAAAACAAAACTTTCCAAGCTAAGATCTTCAGTCCAAAACTAGTTTAAAAAAGAGAAAGCTGCTGGTGGTATATGGCTAAGGTTTTTTTTTTGCTTTTTATTAGTTTTAGCTCACACTGCATATCATTTGCAACTTCATATTCGAAACATATAAACATAGTATTATTGTTTTATTATATATTTAATAGTTCATGAGAAAAACACCATCATTTCATCAGCCTATTGGGTGAAGGATAGAACACAATCCTTTAAATGAAGAAATTCCTGGATTATGAAGCTGTGGGTGAATATTTGAATGGGCCACTGGATGTCAGCTTCTAAGTTGCTTGCTAATTACTCTTAGAAGCCCATGGAATGCTTTGTATCATTGATGGTACTGTACAAGTGTTTCTAAATATTTTCCGATAATTGTGTTCTCTCATTCTTCCTTTAGTTTTATCATAATAATGAAGACGCACTCATTGCTTCTGTCACACTGTCCTATACAAATCTCTCAGCTTTCTACAGAGATCTATATTATGTCAGGTTCTATTGTACTTAACATAGTAAACAAAAATGTTAGATAAATTACTTGGACTGTGTACCAAATTCAAGCGTTTGCACTAATATGGGTCATCTTAAGCCCTTTGTATAAAGAAATAGATGCAGTATAACAGTTCCATTTTCAGCAACCAGCTCTTTTCAGATTTTTGTTTGGGTGAAGTGTCTTGTAAAATGCATGGGACAAGTTCCATCTCCTCAGTAAAGCAAGTACTAAAAACACATCTGAGAAATACATGACTGGCTTACATACGCGTGGGGGGTACTTTATTGTGCTTATTGTGTACAGTGATGGGAATTCATATGAAAAGCTGCCCAAGTTAGATGTTCTGAGCCTGATGAGATCATCTTCACATTTAATTCACCTTCATATTGGCTCAGGAATGCCACTGCTATGAATCATTAAAAGTCAAAGTTAGCCGCTCAGACTATTACAACTCTGTAACATATTCAAAAATGGCCCTGTGCGGAGAACTTGATTCTCCCAGGAATCATCAGAACAATTTCAATATCTCCACACATATATCAATGGATATTTGTTGCTGATGTTGCTGTTGTTTCCAAATAATAGAAGGGAATTCATTAAACTAAGGAACTAGGGATTAAAATCAAAAGGGGCAAGCTGTCATAACTCATTAGATTGCTATTTGCCATGGTGTACTGATTAATATTAAGATTAAAAATCATATATATACATGCTGTAATTTGTACAGAGAGAATGTACATGTGTAATACATTATATATGTATGTATGTAAAATGTATTACACATGTACATTCTTGCTGTACAAATTACAGCACAAAGATTTACTTAATTTGGTTTGAAATGGGAGCTTGTTGACAAAGAAATCTTGCCAACATTGAAAAGCTAGAAATGTAGCTTTTATGAAGCCTTAAAAAATAATACCAATGTAACAACACCATTTTCTCTATAACTGTGACACAATATTTAGCTCTATAATTTAAAGGTAATTGCTCTATTTTCATGATATTAATGCCATTGGAAAATGCAGTGTTAGAAGCAAACTTTTCCCTTAGGAACAAGGAATTGCTTTTAATGGAGAAAAACTGCCATTCATTTTGCTCTTGTATTTGAAGCAAATTCATTAGATTAAGGCAAAATGGAGAGAAGGAATTTGTAGTTTAATATTGTCATTAGGCAACCTTCTGCTTCAGCCTTACTTATTTTACTCGAGACCATGCTGTGCCTGAAAAGGTACACAGGCTCCAGAATATTGGGTTGTACATAACTGATCTAAATGGTGATGCCATCATACTCTAGAGAGCCTCAAATGTACAAATTGTTAAAAGCAAATGCAGTTTCCTTTTACTTCTCATCAGATCACTGATGCAGGAAGCATGAAAGCTAGAAAATAGCCTCTAAGTACTATTGTTCAGGTTTATAGAAAAATTGCAAAAAAATGTAAAAGTTTCTCAAACAAGGTAACTGGACTTTTACTATTTGATATAATCGGAAAACATTTTGTAGTAGTTCAGGTTGTGACATGTACTGTTTTACCAAGACAGGTTTTTTTGTTTAAAGCAGTGTTTTTCAAACTTGGCAGCTTGAAGACGTCAAGTTCAACTTCCAGAATTCCCCAGTCAAATTCTGGGAGTTAATCTACACATCTTAAAATTGCCAAGTTGAAAACACTGCTTTAAAGAGATTCTCCTAGAAGGGTTTTCCAAGTCACTTTTGGTTTGGAAGTACTGTAAAAAGCTGTACGCAAGATGCCTGTCAAAACATAACATTTGGATATATATTTTTTACTCTAGTAAGAGTATACCAACGTTTTGCACCTATAAGCCTTTTTGTAATGCATTTTTTCATTTCTGATGATCAGCTGCTTTTACCCAGTGCAATTCATGTACAGCAGGAATGATTCAAACAGGTAAGAGACGCTCCCCTCCAAAATGTCTCCTGTTTTTCTTTTGCTTCCTGGAATTTCATAGAAAGATGTTAGCAATAGTCACAGAATATTAACAGGTCTCCACAGGAACAACCAAAAATACATCATAACATTGCAACACAAACTGTACCTATTTTTAAGGGGTGGAGTTTGTGCTGTGACATTATTAGAATTCATCATTCTAAGCATGGTTGCTATTTAGATTCAAAGAGAAAATGGCCCACTTCTGAGTGTTGCTGGCCACACATGGAACATTTATTTGCGTTTTCTTAAATCAGATGCACCTTTTACGACTGTCTTCTGTAGCTGCTGTTTCAAACTAGGAAAAAGTGCATTTGATTTAAGTAGATGCTGACAGCTACCTTATTGACTGCTGCACACACTCCAGGAAAACTACTTCCTTTTAAACTCAAAGTGCTACGTGATCTCCTATGTATTCTTCTGACAGATTTCAGCTATCTAAGGACTGACCTTTCCTCCTGCTACTGTCTTTCCTGCTATCTGGAAAACATAATGGAATATTTGGCCTAATCCCAAAGTGATGATATTTCTTAAAATGAATCCAGCGTATTTTTGAATGTTTGAAAATGTCAAGCCACCATGGTTAAAACCAAGGCTTTTACTGAAATGAAATAACTAGAAAAAAGCAAATTAGAGTTGCTTTCTTCAATAGGGAGCTGCGTGCTATGGGGAAAAAAAACAGGAAAAAATACAACTATGTCAAGGCTCACAGGACAATTACTTGGTGAGAATCTAAGTTATTTGGACTATTGAAAATAAGTTGCCAAACTCTCTTGTTGGAAAGAGTTTCCTTTCTTGAAATATCTGTGGATATCTTTCAATCCATTGTTAAGGCCAACAGGCTAACTACATGGCTGATCTTAACTCTAATAAATATAGCAAAATCAGTGCTCCTTACTAATACTAATATTTCAATAACTTTTAAAAAAGATTTTCTTTCACTCTGATTTTAATCTAAATACCGAATTTTATGTTCTCTCTATTAAGAACATACAATTAGTTTTGCTGAATCAGAGGCTGGAATTATTAAACATAATATGGACTTCATTGCAAAATCATCAATTTGGTCATTTTTACTGTTTTGATCTTTTGTAATATAGTTTCGAATGGAACTGATGTTTGTTTCAGATAATCCTAACATTGTAAAAGATGAAACATACATTTTGATTTTGTTTCTCTTGATGTATTATTTTGAGATGTAATAGTACTGGTTTTCTGTTACTGAAGTTGTGAGAATCAAACTCACTTTTATTATGAATAAAAGATCCATAGGTATCTCGTATGAACAGCAGAACAGGCTGTGTGTGCATGGAATCAATCAACAGCAATGCAGTTCATGATGGTGAGAAGCTGCCTAACTCTTAAGAGTGGGATGAGCTCAACATAATCTGGAAAGCCAAAATTATTCCTGTGACTTTGGGAACCAACTAGACTTTAGAATTAACGTCAGAAGACTAACAGCATTATTCCGACAATGAATTAAGTGAGTAAGCATATACTTTTTGCACTTATAAACCTACTCACCACTAGAGGCCATGGAGAAAGAGTTCCGGAGGCATATTTGCATTTTTACCACTTTTCCTTGTCTAAAAGATTTGGCATGTCTCTGTGTTTCGTGCTTTCTTTTGCTTAGATTGATATTCTAAGGGCTTTCATTGCTTCCTTCCCCTCTTAGTTTTCAGTTCTCTTTCTCTTCTGTTTCTGGCCTCTGTGGTTTAGGTCCTTACCTGGCTCTCTGCCTTTCCATAATGGATGAGAGCATATTATAAGTTCTGAGCTGTAGACAGACCTAACTAAGTCATTTCCAGGTTATTTTTCTAAACAAAGTTTATCTTTATTTTCTTTCATGCAAACATCAGCCTCAAGAATTCTCACTTACAAAAGTTATGCTCTGAAGTTTAGGGTTTCTTTCTCTCAGTGCATTTTTCCTTACTGTATAAAAGCTATCTGGCAATCAACAGGACATACCACGTAAAACTTTAAAACATGCTTTTCTAATACACTCTGTGGAACACATTCCTACCTTCAACTGTGCGTCTCCTGTCCACTTGGTTTTCTCACCATCTGTAGCAGGCAGCAGAACCGACTGTATATACGAGGTTCAAAGCACACTCAATAACTGGGTCATAATCCAGCCACAGGGAAGCACTTTTAGGATTCACTGATTTCAATTCTGTGGTTGTAGACAGAACATAATACTCTTAAAATAGCATATGAGCAATCCAGTTATAGATAGATTATGTGGCTGTTCTGTCACTGCTCCCAGGATATTAAAGACAGCAACGAGGACTTGTAAAGACTATTTTCTGCAGATTAACTTTAATACAATCCAAGATCACAGACTTTGCAAAAAAAGCCAAGGGAGTGCAGGCTTTAACAGGAAAAAAGATTCCCACTCTGACCTTTGTTGCTGTTGTTGTTCAGTCACTCAGTCGTGTCTGATTCTTCGAGACCCCATGGACCGTAGCACACGAGGCCTCTTGTCCTGCACTGCCTCCCAGAGTCTGCCCAAATCCACTCCCATTGTGTCTACAATGCTATCTATCCATCTCGTCCTCTGCCGTCCCCTTCTCCTCTTCCCTTTAATCTTTCCCAGCATCAGGGTCTGTTCCAGTGACTCTTCTCTTTGCATTAGGTGGCCAAAGTATTTGAACTTCAGCTTCAGTATTTATC
>JANHZU010007846.1:4896-22795 GCA_032468055.1 Acrochordus granulatus | reverse complement strand
ATGACAAACAACAGTGGTGATAGTGAGTCTCCTTGAAAGATTTCTCTCTTGATATTAACCTCTTCCAGTCTATCACCATTGACCAGAAACCATGTCTTCCATTGTGTCATTGATCTTTGCATGAAACTTTTGACTTTTCTACTCACTCCTGTTATTTCTAGGTACTTAATTATCCAATCATGTGGCAGGGAGTCAAATGCCTTCTTGTAATCAAGAATCAATCGATGCTACTTTCAAGTTGGTCTTCCTTCTCTTGCAATTTTCCAGAATCATCTTGTCAATTAGGAACTGGCCTTTCATTTTTCTACTGTTTCGATGGTTTCCTTTTTGCTCAGTTGGAAAGAGCTTGTTTTCAAGTAGATGGTGTTGGACTGCATCAGCTACTACATGAGTTAGCAATTTGAAAGCTGTTGGTAAATAATTGGCCTGCAGTTGCCTGGTGGTGTCACTTTTGCTGGTGGTGTCACTTTCATTATCACATAGGGTTTGTCAGATATTAGCCACTCTTCAATTTCACTTCCTTGCAGTATTTTGATAAACTACTTGGCAATGAGGGGGTGTAGACCAGTCAGATGTTTCAACCAAAAAACATGCAGTTCACCTTCACCTGGTGCTGACCAATTTTTGATTTTCTTTGCCCTTTTCTCTTCCATTTTGCTGTTATTTTTAGTTCTTTCATTTCAGCTTTTTTTATTGTTAACCACTTCTTTTAGCTAAGTTGCATTCTTATTGTATTTCTTTGGGTTATCCCATAGCTGCACCCAGAACTGCACTGTTTCTTCTTTGTCAAGCATTGACTGGTTCAATGCATTCTCTCCATTGATGGACTGGTAGGAACATTTCTGATTTGACTGAAATTAGATATTCTGTCTATACTGTACAATTCAAGCTTCATATCTGCTGATATTCTTGGCTATAGCTGTTATCTGCTGCTTTATTATTTTCAGTGCTTCCTTGATTTTCCTTGTTTCTAGGTGATATTTCTTGATCAAGTATTCTTTGGTCTTCAGCTTCTTCTTCTTCATCTGTTCTACTTTGCTTGCATCTGATTTTAGCTTGTTGATCTTATTTTCCAGCCTGATCTTCCATTTTGTGATCCACTGTTTGGCTTCTTCTTTTTTGTTAATTTTGAATCCCAAATATTTAGTTATAATTCAGCTGTGCTGTACATTAGTTGGTGTGTTTCTTGCAGTGAGTTGGTGCTTATATTTGATATTATAGTATTGGCATTTTTTTAATACTTGTGCTAGATGTTTCTTTGGAACAAGCTTCAGTGTTCTAAAGACTTTGTTATTCTTTGTTTCAATTCTTTTTTAATTAGAGGATTTTGTTCGTCTCGAGAAGGCAGAGGAGAGGGTGCCTGATTTGGAAATTCAGTATCTTTGCTGGTTTCCTCTGTTGCTGCCTCCCTCTGGTTTGCCTCTACATTCTGGGCTACTTCTGGTAAGGGTTTGAGTTCTTTGCCCTGAGTAAAGTTTTGTAATTCTTTCAATTCTACTTCTGTGAGAACTTTCTTTCTTATTATAAATCGATGTTGATCTGCTAGCCTCTTTTCTGTTATTTTTGTTTCTGAATGTTGTTCTTTCCAGAACTGATACAGTCTTTTCAGGTATCCTCTTCTTGTTGGACTTGATTTGTAATAACAGATCATTATTTGTTTTCAATACCTGTATATATGAGACGAGTCAACACTTTTTCTTCCAGTAATTCTGAAGCTGCTGGCCCTGATTGCTCAGCAATCCTGAGTCCTGTAGCCCATTTTTCACCAGATTTCCAGGAAGTCTAATACCTACTGTGGTCCTTGTTGACCTTGGCAACAACTGACCTAGTATGGTATAGTTTTGGCATAGGAGAGACATCTTTGTCTGGGTCTTCTAATGAGACCTGTTTAGTATGGTTGAACCTCTGCCATAGCTCTCATCTTTCTCAGAGCACACAAGTCCCATAGCCACATCAAGTTATTATTGTTATTATCATAGTCCTCATTCTCATTTGAGGCTGGAGCTTCTTTAAGAACTAATCCTAATTCAGCAACCCAACATCTGGCCTCAGCTGAGCTCAGCCAGCCACTACATGCATGATTTCCTATCAGAGTAATTAAGTTCATTTTTCTTGATTAACCCAAAAACAAAATAAGATGAAAAATTAATTTACTTTCTCTTGCTAGTCCCCATGGAAGAAACGTTATAAACTCTCTGGGAAATAGTCCCACCGTGACCATGCAGATGAGGCTGCTAGATTGGATGCTCTGCTGTGTGTGAGTGTGTGTGTTTTGCAAAATTGGTTTTCAAAAGTGTCATAGGTATCCTTAATTGCAACTGGGTAGCAAATGAGAATATCTATTATAATTTGCTAGAACTGATGCAAATCAGCTTAAATTGGGTTTAATAGATGTACCACAATGTGCATTCAAAAAATATTGGCTGAAAAAAATTTATTTTCATGGGTAATTTTACCCTATGCAAATCTCTCCTCCCTGTTTTAGGGTATGCACCATCACTTAATTAGCATGCTCCATCTCTAAATCAGAGTTCTGTAATAAGTTAGACATTAAGTTTAAATGGCTAATATCTAAAATTTCTATTGGCAATCAAGCAAAAGGGACATGTTAAAGGCATAATCAAAACAGGTAAGAAGGATCTTGTAGGTGTCTGGGAGAAGCCACAATGAAGTCACATACATCATCATGGAATAAGCTAACTCGCATATATTGTGCTATATGTGTTATGTAATTTGCCCCCTGTTCTCCCCCCCTACCATAGATGCTTGTGATGAAAGAAGAATTTAAAGTATATTTGTTTGTGTGTATTTTGCCTTCCTATACTGATTATTTATTGATTTCACATTGTGCTAAGTCACAGTTTTGGTTTGTGGTTGTTCTTTAATATGAGTTTATTAAATTTCAAAACACGAATAAAAAGTAAACAAGCAAAAAAAAAAGAAAAGTAGAAAATGATTTTTGAGTTTCTTTAGTACCAATTTTAGATAAAAAATACATCCAACTCTTACTCTAAAATTAATAATGGTCTACGTTATGTATATAATCCCATCTATTTCTAATTATCAATCCCCAAAATCAAACTTCCATTTTTTTCAGTTTCTCACAAAAAGTCCATAAGTGGCTTCCAAGTAGAAATAAAATTGGTCAAAGTCTTTCCTTAATCATAACTGTCAGCGTTGCCCTCTCTACCAATTCCATCAGTTTAACCATCCATTCTCCCAGTGTACGTATTTGTAAGTCTTCACCTTTATGCATATAGGATTCTCACCACTATTATCAAATATAAAAACAGCAAGGTGAGGGCTAGATAGAGCTGCTATTTCACTAATGAGGAATTCTGTTTTGAAAATCTTTAGTTCAACATTGTTTGCCCAATACCTATTTCAATATCCTTTTAAGACCCAGAAAAACCTGTTTTATTTTCCTAGGCTTTTCATTCTTTACAGCTTTATCCTTTTTTATTTTGATTTTCTTCCATTATTGATATATTTATTTTTAATTATTATTATGTGGTCAACCCTTGGAATCTATGAATAAATTCTCTTGATAATTTTTATAGTGAACTGATTTGGAGATACAGACAGAAGGCTATAGATGAAAGCTATAGAGAAGGGGGTGCGGTGGCCAAATGGTTAACTTGTTGGGCTTGTTGGCTGGAAGGTCAGCAGTTTGGTACTTCAGGACCCAAGTGTCGCCATATAATGGGATGAGCTTCTGTTACTCGCTCTAGCTCCTGCCAACCTACAGTTCAAAAGCATGTACAAATGCAAGTAGATAATTAAGTGCCACCTTTGGTGGGAAAGGTATCAGTGTTCCATGTGCTTTTGCATATAGTCATGCTGGCCACATGACCACAAATGTGTCTTTGGACAAACAGTGGCTCCTTTGGCTGTGAATTAGAGATGAGAATCGCCCCTGGAGTCAGACATACCTGGAAGGAGAAATATTTACTTTTTTTATAGAGGTGGAGATATAAGATACAAGCAATATGTAATGCAGCAAATAGTAAATATTAAATTTATGTTTTAAAATTATGACTTCTTAAAGTTGTAATATTTGCACATATCTAGCTTCAGAGAAACCAATAAACTGCAACCAAAATTGTCCTAAAATTCAAGAAAACATTAAAAAGAGGAAAGGAAATGACTTTATGCTAATGAAGTATACAAAATGATTTCTAAAGTATTGTCTTCCTCATGGCAATCTTAAATATTTAAAGACAATGTAATAATATTCCCTGTAAAGAAGTTATCCATAGAGTCATAAAGCTCTTTTCTCCCTGGACTTTCTGTGTTTTTTACACCAATAGCAATGAATCTGCCAGCTTCTTGAAACCTTTAAAATTATGAAAATTAATCCATTTTCAAAAGAAACCTGTGATGGTTGTCTGGCTTAGATCTGATTACTTACAGGTTATCCCCTGCTCTTCTCTAAATGTTAACAAGAAGCCATTAAAGAAAATGTACTCATGAAAAAGTCAGAAATGCATTTCCACTTCAGCTTCAGCTATGGTCCCAGATGTTACGTATGCTTTAGAGTATCCTAAATGAGAACATTTATTCCATTCACTGCCACCTGGATCTCTCGGCAGTTGTCTAATGCTCTGTTAAAATTCTGGTCAGCTTCTTCCAATCAGACCCTGGAAAGGAACAACGTTCTCCAACTCCATGGGTAAAGTGGCAGTAAATTAGTGGTTTATGGATAAATATGTGCTCATCAGCACCCCGGTGGTATCAGTACAGAGATACAAACAAGCATTCCATTGGCACATTAACCCTTTCTACACTGCTGATTCTTCTAAATTTGACCTTTAAAAAAAAGCAATTGGTATGTATGTGGATGAAATAAGATTAAAGATTCTTGAATTTAAATGGCACTTTTGGTCAAATATTGTTAATAGAAAAGATCTTAAAATTAACAGTAGTCACTCTTATATAAGTTTACCTGGCTATTCCTTAAAAATGAGAAGAACCAGCCCTAAGTATTATGCCAATGTTAATATAGTGGTTACTTAAATGAGAGAGAAAGGAGGACAGAAATCACCCAGATCATCTCCTCCTCCTCCTTATGGTTCTTTAAACAAGTTTAGACTAGACATCCTTTCAAATACAGAATATTTTAAAATGGAGGACTCTTTATAGCTACTTTACCAAGAAGGAGCTGGGCATTTTGCCTGCTTATGCAGTTTGTTGGGGGAAATACTTTCAGAATTCATTCATCTCGTCCATCTGTGCTATGCTTTAAATGCATCTGTCCAATATTCAGGGAAATCCAGCTGGTAGGCATGGATTTTTCCCATATTGTTGACTTTACCCGTTCCCACTACCTAGAATCACTTGGAGAGCTTGATTAGATGGATAAGCCACAGCTATCTTTTGATCTCAAGTTCAGAAACAGTTGAGTAGGAGTAGCTGTATACAAGTCATCAAATGATGGCTACTTCCAAAGCTGTTGAGCATTCATTCCCACCAATCCCAACCAGGATAGCCAGTGGCTAGAGAGTTGTTTTTAAAAAGGTCTGAAAGGTCATACATTCTTCACTTTACTTCAGAGCACTTGCCAAACATGTTCTTATTAGCAAATAATACATTTAATAAAAAAATTACACTTTTATACTCTATACCAGCAATAGTTCAGAGTGGGAACCCATCTTTTTTTCAACATAAATCAGGTAACCCACTTCAAAGAAACTCCATATACATGTAACTGTAGAATCCCCTTAATTCAGAACTCATCCTAATTGTTCTGAACACCACTATTGTGTTTATAAATACAAACAACTACCATATATCTTGTGCTTTATATCCAGATGAAAACTCAGCAGATGATTATATTATCCTACCCATTGTCGAAATACCAGGTCAAAAACATCTTATTGAATGGAATGCTGACTTGGAGTCATTTTTCATGGCTTTCCTTCAAAGAAGGCATGGAGGTCAAGGGATTTTATAAAGAGCATTTTCCATTTGGTTCAGTCATAGTGATATAGCTTGAATTTAATGTTTCTACCAAAATAATTGTGTGTGGCTTATATTATATGAAATAAATAGCATGCACTCCAAATGTTTTTTTTAGTTAGTAGGAGCTTTTTTCTATATATAACTGCTTAAAAAAATTAGGGATGGGAATGGGAATCACAGCTGGAGAAGGAAGTATTCTACTTCCCCGATATTCTCTGGCCTCGATCCAGACAACATCTGCAATTAGTTTTCATGAATAAGAAAAAAATACACAAATGCTGATGGTATTTATTCAAAGTAACCTAAGAAGTCCCCCCAGTGAGGCACCACCTTGTTGTGGTTGGGGGGCTTGTGTACTCTAATGAAGATGAGAGCTCTGCCAGAGGTTCAACCATACTGGACAGGTCTCATCNNNCTAAGTTTAAATTTTAAATCACTCTGAAAATCTACCTCAATATGCCTTCTTGTGGTATCATTAAATTGTTCAATATCCTCCAGAAATTTAACTGAGTAGATTTCCAGTGATTCAGGAAGACACCAAATGTATAAATCCTGGAATTGCAAAATGTGCATTCTACGAAACAAAGTGAAATGCTTATTTATACATTATCTTTCTCAAAGATTAAACTTTGTTTTATTAACTAAACTATGCCATTCAATTAACTGTACTGTTGTGGCACCCAAAAATGAGTTATTCACAATATGTACATGTATTTGGTTGTCAGTTAATGGCTTGCAGCAAAAAGAAACAGGTTGCTCATAATGAGTTACTATGGTTGCCTGAGGAACAATTGATTCCTTTTCTTCTCCCATTTAACTATCTCTAAGTTTTATTTGTACAGAAATTATTCTTTTATTTTCCTCAATAGTTTCATTCAGCTTACAATGTTCGTTTTTCATCCTAATATGGCAGGCTCCATCATGAGTTCATGTTTTTTTCTGTTTGCGTTCACTGTTGCTCTTCTCTATATTTTACATACTTACAGATAATATAGTAAAAAGTTGAAATTATGGTTTTCACCCTAGAACTTTCTGGGAATAGATTTTGGGTTTTCAGCCCTAGTAGCTGCATGGTATGCTAAATGCTGGCAAATACCACCATATCATATATATTTACCAGAACAATAATTTGACTTGAACAATAGAAAGGGAAGTGGATAGGATTTATACTGAGCCACAGTTTCTGAATTGAGGTTAACAGAAGGTTAGACAACCTATAGTTTTCAACTATTGATAGAGAACTACAATTTTTGAAATAAATTCTTATGTGGATAAGAAAATAAGTCTTGTCATGTAGTAAATTAACACAAACATTATCTCTGATGGATTTGTTTTCTACATATCAGCAGGTCCCATGTGGGGGCCATTAAAATGTGATCCATCTGAGACTAATGTGATCTAGCTGATAGTCCACTAATTGCTGATATCTGGGAAGGCAATAAGTATGGGAAAAGAGAGTGACAAAGCAATAGTGTTCTCTAGAAAGTAACAACTGAGGAGGCATTATATGCAGTGAAACTGTGATGCCCTCTGTCCACTTTTCTTTCTTTTCATTTTCTCATAGTAAAGAGGATCCCCTTCCACATCACAGGCTTCCAAAACAGCAGTTGGAGAAAAGAGATATCAGCTAGCTTTGGCCAAATTTTCAGCGTATGCCAGGGATGAAAGGAGAAGCACTATTACCTTTCCTGCTGAAGTAGGCAGTGCCTATTTATCTACTTGCATTTGCATGCTTTTGAACTGCTAGTTTGGCACGAACTGAGGTGGACAACAGGAGCTCACCCTGTTGCATGACAATGCCTTGACTTGAACTCAGTCTGCCATAGCTAGCAATTAAAACATCCGTTACTGGTGAATACAGAGAAATATCTTTGGAAGAAGAAAGGGGGAAGGAAAGTATACTTATATATTTTTAGTTTTTATTTACAGTAAAACTTTAAAAGTGGTTTTGTATAGTGAGAAGATTTTTATTGGTTAAATAATAACATGGACATAACTGAATTTCCTGCTTGCAGTTTTAGAAAAGCTGTCTCAGATATGACCAAATGTCCGTCTAGTTGAATGTTCTACCACACAGTATTCAAAAAATGCTATTAAGAAGTCAGTAGCAAAGCATAAACAAAATAGAAGCTGCTTCCCAGTAATTCTTGTTTAGAGATTGCCTGCCACTTAACCTGGAGCTATTTAGCTATCATGACTCATAGCCATTAACAGTTTTATTTACTGTGAATTACTTTTGAAATACTTATACTCCCTGTATAAGTATATAGGCCCGGATTCTGCACACCTTCCCAGACAATTAGTTGCAAGATTTTCCCCACATTGCCCTAATACTTTCTTCTTTATTGAGGAAACTCTACACTTGTACAAAAGATAACGTTTTTTGAAGTTAATATATAGATTTACTTATTAAACCTTGTACCTTAGTCTACATTCTTGCCATTTTTGGACTCAAAATCAAATCCTTACTTTGTTCCTCCTATAATATTTTCATATCTTTGTTTCACTTCCCTCTCCCTGAAAAAGTAAATCATCTAGTTTATTACATAGAAATATATATTCAAAAAACATATTAGCAAATTAGGACCATGTTTATACCTGTAAATGTAAACATATGGTATAGATAAGTTTTGTTCTTTATCTCTCTTAGCAATTGCCTTAAGCAGTAACTGTTTAAAGTTATGTTGATGATGAAAAAGTAATCTATGACCAATGCTTGCAGTTACAATCTCTGAGTATTTCTCTCTTAGTCATTACAGTCAGTATGCATTGTTCTGTGCCAGACCTGTTTCTTTTTCTTTTTCGGAAAAATCTGTTTCTTCCTGAGCTGCTTTTCAATGCAGCATAGCTTTAAAAAATGCTAATTGCGGTTAACAAGCAAAGTTCTATGACTTTAATTAGTTAGCTTTAGTGCTGCTAACTATAACTGACAAGACTTGAATCACTTTTGCACTTCACTTTGTGTTTGCCTCCTAAGTGGCTTGGAGCTGGCAGCTAGTAAAAAGTGCATTATTTTCCCAATCATGTATCTCTTATAATCTTTTCCTCTAAAATGAATATAAATACAAACTTTAATTTCCTTCTTGCTAATTATCCTAGCCCAGGGTTGAGTGTTCTAAAAGGTGAAGGTGAGGGTCAGGTAGAAAAAAAAGCTATAAGATTTGCCTTTTTATCCAGCTTCCATGTGAGTTGAGTTTCCCCACCATTTGGGCTCACCTGGCTGTTTGGAGTAATATCCTTCTGACACTGTAAACAAAGGAAATCTAAAGTAAAATTCTCAACACAGGTGCAATTACATGATTTTCCACTTAACAACTAAGTTGCCAGTCATAATTGTGGTAGTTAAACAAGGACTACTTGTATGGTACTCAGAAGCTGTTCTTAGAATGTTCTGAACTATAGTTCCCAGCATCCCTCACAACTCTCCATGCTATGGGGATTAAAAGGTGTTATATTTCAACAGCATTTGAGAAATCACAGATTATGCCTGTCTATTGTCATCCCAAGATTTATCTTTCTTTTCAAGCAAGTAGATGGAAAAATGACTTTCTTTGAATACTTTTATTTAAAAAACTATCCCTCTTGAGCTATAAATGCCAGACTGTACACAAAAGTTAATGATTTTCTCTTCACTGAAATTAAAATATTTTTAATGTTATTTCAAGGAAGAACAGCTTGTTCACATTTGGTATGTATGGCAACCTAGCTGAAGATGCTGATTTACTGAAAAATTTCCAGCAGTGGGATCCATGCACGTGACATACTGACAGTTGTGAATTCTTTTAAAATCAGTTTCTGTCTGTCATACCTATGTAGTTAGAAAATAACAAAGGGATAATAAAACTCAATTGTATATGCACAGTTTGAGATCTCTATTGACAGATCTTCACAGTGAAGGCTGCCATAAGAAAACTGATTATGTAGCCCTCTGTTAAAAGATCTGAAAACCTTTCTTTTGTCTCTGCACTCTCACACAATTTCTATAATTCTCAGTCTCTTAAACAATTCTAAAGAGTGACAGAACCTCAATTGGGCCTTCTCTCATCAAATTATGGCAGTAATGTTCAAGCATTGACTATATAAGGAGAAAATGTCTACAATTGCTTCTCTGAAAAAATGCCATTGAGCTCCCTTACAATTTTTACAAGTGTAACAAGTGGTGACCTGTACAGAAATACAAGTGTGGAAAAACAAAAATTCTTTCATGCTTGGCCATTTGTATGGTGATTTAGGCCTATTTTGAAATCCTTCAGCACCATTTGAAAATATGTCACAAGGAATGAACAAGTTCCCTTTCTGGGACTCCAGAAAGCTGCTGTTCAGTCAAAATAATAAGAAAAATCTATTTGCCTTTGTTTAATAGAAGGCTCCTTGCTATATTTTCATTTTTTCTTCCAGGTGATATGGAATTTGAATGACCTACTTCACACTATTTATTTATCAAATTTATAAGTCGCCAAGCTCAAGAATGATTCTTGGTGGTTTATTTTAGAACACCCTCACCATTTCTAGTGATTGCAATTATAAGTTTCTATAATGAGGACAGTCAGTGTTAACAGTTTAGGATTTCTGAGAAGAGAAAGATTTCATATTCAGAACAACAATGTTGGTGACCAACTCCCATGCATTAGTGCAAAACGTTCTAATATAAACTCAACAGGTATCATTGAACTCCAAAACAATGAAGGTATTTACTGGTTAAATATATTTTAACCAATAAATATCAATACTAAATGGTTTTACTACTTAAATCAAAATGCACATTTAAATTATTTGGGCAACAAAAAAGAAATTGCATACAAACCCCTTTCCCCATTTTCTGACAATAAAAATATAACCACAAGAAGTGAAATCCTTTCAAGACACCCTCAGTTTGTTGCCTGATCCTCAATAGTTGTCTGAACCAATAGATTTTCTCATTCAGCCTTTGGATCTCTAACTTAACACTTCCTATGATTGTGCTAACTCATAGGGGATGCTAAACAATAGAGACACATATTTATAAAAGAGGCAACGGTGCAAGCATGAGATGTGACTTGGCTACCATATGCATGAAAAGAGTTAAGTGTACAAGTTACATCTAGAGGTGAATGTCACTTAGCAGGATGATGGGCGGCTTAAAAGAAAAAGCTAATAAATGCCTGGGATGCATAGTAGTCAGATCATGTGAAGTAGCGGTTGCATTACATTTCATACTGGTCACACAATCTCAAGGGAGTATACTGTAGTATATCCAGTTCTAACCCATTAGCTGAGGTTATGGGAGTCAGAGAAGATTGAAAGAATAAATCATGTTCTATTGCACTGTGTTGGCTGTAGGAACCCCAGTAAGAGTTATATTCTATGTTTCTTTTTTCTGATACAAAACACTCTATTATCTTCACTACATTGTAACTGCCATGAAAATAAACCAGCGGATGATACAAATATGACCAGGCTTTGTTTTTACTGATATATATGGTTTTAAAAACTGGTGGATCATTGATCATAAGGACAGACTCTATGTCCAATGCTGGATGTCCCATTTCAAGAACTCATTGACTCATCTTGTGGGGGATTGTTTTAGTTTTATAAGTCTGTCATTTGTCTCAAATATGTATGATAGAAACATGGGGCATACATACATTTTGTATATGTGTATAATAATCCGGCAGGTAATGTACATGTGTTATATCCACAATAAACTATTCTCTTGAGTCAGGCTCTGGACTTTTCTGCAACTTCTCAACCTTGCAGGAGATCTGTTTGAGAGTCTGTTATAAAGAAACTACAGTATACATGTATACTGTATAAATGCCTTCTTAAGTCCAGTTCATTCAGAGAAATTGAATCCTGTGATTAAAGCCCAACATACAACACAGAAATATGTTGGATAAGATAACTTTAAATAAAGAAGAAACAAAATACAAAAGTCAGCAATAGGCTAACAAAATAGGGCTTAATGACCATGAGTACATAATCTGTTCTTTTCCTTTACTCATCAGTTCTCATTCATACTTGTCACAATAACAAAGTCTGTTTCCAAACATATATGTATGAAAAAAGTTTATCGATGGCTATAATTAGAGAATGAGGCTGGACAGTTCTTTAGGCACCAACTTCAGACGTATTAAGATCATCAATGAAGTAAATTAATTTTTTCATGCCTGGAGGAGCATAATTTCTACGAGCTTTCTTTTCCAAGGATCTTTCAAGAACACCTGCCAAGAGAATGGAAGATGCATAGGAATAATCACTGAGGTTCAGCTGTAAGAAGAGGTATGTGGGTCAAATAGAGCATGATTATCACATCAGCTCATTTATATACATTTCCACAGGATAATTACAAGCTTCTAAGGAATGAAACATCCCTAAAATAGTTTATGAAAATTATTTGGTGCTTACTTTTGGAATGGGATAGGATGGCAGATATTAAGGATACCCTGCCTCTTGAGTTAAAAACAGTGCCACTGCTCTTATAATGAAGATGGAGAAGATTGTGCCCTGAGTTAATATGGTCATACTTTTTTTTGAAAACATGAGTTTCAGATTGCAGGTTTCCCCCCAAGCAATGTCCTAAGTTTCTAGGAATGAACTCCTTGCTGGGCTTTCCACTTCTTTGATAGATATGGTCTCCCAATATTGGAACATACTCTGGTCACTTCGGCACTACAAGAAGATGCACTAGTATGCTCAAAAGCATTTGCATCAGTTTCTTACTATTCGTGTTGTTTAAAATGCTTCAGCCATCCTTTTACATTATTATTGCTGTCTTCTGGTCAGTCTTGGCTCTTGGTGACTCTTTGGACAAGTCCCTGCCGTTTTCTTGGCAAGGTTTTCTGGAAGTAGTTGGCCAATGCCTCCTTTCTAAGGATGAGAGACAATCTGGCCCAAGGTCACCCAGCTGAATTTCTGCCCAACATGGATTTAGAATTCATGGTCTTCCAATTTCTAGCCTGATGCCTTTAATATTTTATCTGATTTTATTATTCCCTTGGTATGGGAGCTGTTTTTTTTTTGTAGCCAGGGGCAGATTTTTCATCAGGAATTATTTTGAGGAGGAATCTCCAAAGGCCAGATTGATGTGACATAATCACATTCCAGGAATGGCAGGACCAGTGATTTTGGAACTTTTTAGCATAACAGAGAGATTTGTATTTGAATAAATATATAAATAAAATGTATATATTTGGCTTCCCAAAATTGTGTTACTGTAATTTGGAAGTAAGCCATTGGATTTTGGCAGAATTATTTTGCAGCATGTCCATTCCAGAGTGGTGCAACATAAAAGACATTAATTTTGTGTGGTCTATATGTAGCCCATCCCTTTTTTCATTGACATTCATATCCCTAAAGAAGATTAGCAAGCAGAAAGTTCAAACCATGATTCCCTGGCTTCAAACCTGAAAAGAAACTTCTCTGCCAAAAGTTCTAAAGTAGATCCATATGAAAATAGATTTTATAAATAAAGAGCAAATCACCAACCCTTGAAATGGTGATGGTAAAAGACTTAAGACACCAAGAAATCAATGTCTGAATTCTCTATTTGTTTGGGGACTTTGGCTTTCTGTGAAACCTAGTATGTAGCAATGTTGGTATTTGATTTGTAGGTTTCTGGTGATCTGTAGTGTTTTTCAGTGATGAAATTGTGCTAGCTTAACAATAAAATATTACAAAGGTTGATAATACAGTGATTGGAGCATACACTGAAGCATAACAGATGTTGTGTAATTGATGGGGACCTTCACAAATAAACACTGGTACTATATAATAGTACTATTCTAATAGCTTGGAAGAAGGAAAGGAAAATAAATTTGTAAAACATCTCAAGCAAATAGTATCAAATGCATGAATCAAGATGGTCTATTCCTATAGATGAGGCACAGAGGGGTATCTATTTATGAGATAAGATAAAAGGTAAATGTTAAGCCATTAAAAGTGTTCTTTCACAATATAAATCAATATAATTGTTTTTATATCTCAATTCCAATGACAGAAAATGAATTTATGCATTAAGATTAAACAAGTGGAACTATATAATGATTACACAGATCTGATGCTTGTCATAATTTTAATTTTGTAATAGCAATGAATGATTTTTGACATTGCAAAGAACAGAAGCTAAATAGCTGTTTTAGCAAGATTACATTATAAAGCATTTGTAACAGTATGGAATACTGCATTTTGCTGTCACTTAAAATAAAGTGAAATGTAAGATAAGTATTATTGCAATGTCTATATTCATATTTTCAAATACCAATGACATACTGTAACCATAAGTCACAATGGTATTCTATATGATTATGCTGAAGTAATATAACATGGACACAAATGAAGATAAATGATGTATCAGATTGTCTTTGCCAATAAAGTGGATTGAAATTTCTATCCAAGGAGATCAGAATTAAAATTGGAAATCTGAAATATGGCAGCAATAGTATGATTCAGAGAAAAACTCCTATTTCTTTTTAAAATGAACTTGCTGATAGATGTTAATATTTACTCCCCCTAGGGAGTTCATTCACACTTTAGAAAATAGGTGTACCAATAGCAAAATGAAATATGAAATAAGCTTGCATAGGAGATAATACCAGCATCTGTAGGCAAAAAAGAGATAGCTCTCTCTACAAGTGAAATATATAGTTCCATAATGGATTGTCATTTTTATAAGCCCTGAAAGAATCTGAGGTGGAAGATAGAAAACTGTGCATTCCTGAAGTGAAAGATGCTTGCTGCATATTGAATACAGTCCATTGCTTCAGATGTACAGTACATATTTTGACTGTGTCTATGGTATTTGTATGAATGTTGTTAGAGAGTTGGATGTGATTCATGTTTAGATTTGAACTCACAAGATTTGCATTTCAAGAGACTTTAGAGTGAATATACATTGAAGTCCACCATTTTTGAAAAAATATGATGGATTTCATCAAAAAAGTATGCTGCAAGAACTTCGGTATTAAGAAAAAGAGAGCACAACTGTGTGTATTGCAGGGAAAGTAAATTATCTTATGGGAAATTATTTGAAAAAATATAAATATTGAACAAGTGGACAAAAGGCAGAAAGAAGAAACTTTCAAAGAAAGTTTCAGGAACATGGATACCAAGTTTTGTGGAAATGGCTCTATATGACAGAAGAATAGGATAGAATGAACTTAACCTTGGAAAAATTAGAAACTGAATGAAATGAAATTGGCAAGTATGCCCATCCTTAATGTGAACACACTATGTGAATATATTTCTGCTCATATTGCAAAAATAAAAGCATTGCTAAGAAAGTCTAATCAAATGAGGACTTTAATTAATTGTGGCATTGGATGAAGTTTCTACTTGAGTGATTAATGGATATTGTATAATGTTGGGTAGGTTAATTAACTTATCTTTGTTTAGTTTAACCACTTGGAAAATGGGCATAATATTACTTCATTTTATCACAGGAACTGGGTGAGATTAGAGCTTTGGAACACTCACTCACAAATTCCACGTAAGGGAAAAATATTTTATTGTGACATGAATATACACACACAGAAATGTAGTGGCAATGTGGAAGACCATTGTTATTTTGAGGAGCTTGGTGATGTATTTTCATTTTTCCTTCATAATAAGAAAAGTGTAGAAGTTTAGAGCTCATTCTGAGCTAGCCTGCTTGGGTTTTTTACTCTTGTTTATTGAATAAAAGAGAAGGGAGGGAAGGAATCATCATGTAGCTTCAAAGTTTTTCTCCCTGAGAAAGTCTCAGACTTTCTGTTCCTATCCCAGAGTCACATGCCATCCAACCAAGGTCTGCTCTTGCAGTCTCCTGACCATAGCAAGGCCATGAAGTCATGGTGCCAGGTTTTGTTATTGTTTGCTGGGAGCTTCTGCATGAAACTAAGCACTGAGTACTAGCATTGAGTACCCAGAACTTAACGCTGGGTGGAAACTGGCCGCTCTTGGGTATCTCTGCTGTCATGGCATTACTGGATAAAATACATGGAAAACAAATTGAGCTGAAAGGAGATAGAAGAGTTAGATTATAGCATCAAAGACATGGCTGGGTGCTGACTATGAAACAGATCGCAAACTGCTCATGTGCAAATTCCAAGTTAAGCTAAAGAAGACGAAAGCTAACCAGTTTCAATTATATGATCTTGAACCTATATCCCACCATTGTTAAGGAGAACATCAGGAATAATTTTGAAGTCCTGAACCAAACAGCCTTGACACAAGAGGATGGCCCAGCACAGGAGAAGCAACACCACAGGACAAGAATCAGCAGTTTACCTTCATCTAAAAGAAAAAGGACACTCATTTGAGAACAATAATGTTCACATTTTGGATAGAGAAGATAGATGGTTTGAGAAAGGAGTGAAGGAATCCATCAATGCCAAAGTGGAAAATCCTTCCCTCAATAGAGGTGAAGGCCTCAGACACAACTTGTCTCCCATTTTTCATGCTGCTTTTTCATTAGTCCCCAGGAAGAGTAAGACCACACTTCATGACCCACTTGGGGATGAGTAAGAGATTTAGGAGTTGAACATCTATATCCCAAGGACTCTCTATCTATTCACATCTCCTATTGTCCATTTAATGAGCCTAATCAGGCTAAGTGAAAAATGTAGCCACCCTGGAAGAAATACAGTATATGGGTCCCCTAACTAACGTTTTTGTTAGATTGAAGAAATTGCTTGCATAAGCAGCAAAATGTCTCGAACCAACAAGAAAAAAAGTCCAGTTGCCATGACTCAACCTCTAGACATTTCTACCTAGATGACTGAGAATCTTCATTGACAAAATAAACATAGGTTACTTTTATATTTCAGAAATTCTGTATTTTTAAAACTTGATGAAGTAATTAATTGATGTTCTCATCCAGTAATTTATTTTTAATAAAAGTTGATGGAGTTATATAAATCAAGATTATTTACATAACTTTCAGAATAATAAGCAGAACATGCTGCTTTAAAACTTTAAATTCATTTGTTTTGATTTTAAAACTGGGTATACATTTTGTACATTTTAATACAGTGCACAGTACTTTTTTCTGTATTTTGGGCAATCCAGAATATGTTTAGTGTGAGATATTATCACCTTGATATTAAAGATGTAGTTTAGAACCTGGAAATTTTGATCCGAAACATTTATTTGCAATCATATGTTTTAGTAAAACTGAGGATGGAATGTTGATTATATTCCATAGAGGAACCCCTACTATTGCCATATTTTGGTTAAAATTCACTGAATTGTCAACATCTTGCTTATGATGCTGCTTATCATTTGTTTTGAACTTATAGTCACCCAACCCAGAGTTGCCTCGAACCATGGCATGTAAATTTTATAAATAAATAAATACAATTATAAAGGCATCAAGAACTATGGACTCTTTGTAAAAGAAGATCATTGAAAATTGTTGTAAAATATTGGAAGATTAAATCTATTCTGATTTACCACAGTTGATGCTGATATGTATTAGCTGTCACCAATATCTGAAAGAGAAACAAAGAATAAAAACGTTTGATTGATCTGATCCATTTTTCTTGAGGTTTTTGTGATTTGCATTTTCAGATACTTTTCTCCTCTATCCTTTCCTTGAAATTTTGATATTACATTATAATATCTAATATCTATACTGTATGTATGTGTTTGTCTCTCTCTCTCTGTAATATATAAAACAAAATATAAGTAAGAAATAAACATGTTAACCATTTTGTACTTAGAAGTTAGTCCCACTGAATTCCATAGATTTATGTCTAGTGTATATAAGCACTGGGCTTGTTGGCTGGAAAGTCAGCAGCTCAGCAGTTGCGTAACAGGGTGAGCTCCCATTTCTTGTCCCAGCTCCTACCAACCTAGAAGTTTGAAAGCATGTAAACATGCAAGTAGATAAGTAGGTACCACCTTTGGTAGGAAAGGTAACAGCGTTCCATGCACCTTGATAGATAGTTATATCGGCCACATGACCACAGAAATGTCTTCAGAC
>JANHZU010007845.1:9072-21708 GCA_032468055.1 Acrochordus granulatus | reverse complement strand
CCAGATGCCTGTTTTTTAAACTTTGTTGCGATGCAATTACCCTGGACGAGTGAGAGTCTTCACAGACATTCCCAATGAAGCTTGTCAGGTACAGAACTAGAAAGAACAGAAGTGAAGGATCTGTAGTTCTCGAACATCTGAGAATTCTAGTGATAGAAAAATTGATGGGGAAGTGAGATTATCCATGTTCTCTTTCCTAAATTCTATAAAAAAAGTAAAAAAGCATTAATCTACTTAATGCTAATTAAATAATTAATTTAAATGTTTAATTTAAATAACTTAATTTAATAATAAAGTTTAATTTAAAAGTCCTTTATCAATGAACAACTAAGATTGCTCTTATTTTATCCTCAGTGTGTGTCAATATCTATGTATATATCATAATCAATAGCTTGTGCATACAATATGTTAGCTTACATAATAGGATCTACTAGTTGAACTTAGTACAAAATTGAGCCCTAGTTGCCTTTGTCAAATGCTACCCGAGTGTTTACAAAATTGACCAGTGTTATACTTACTATTAGCAGAAAAAGCTGAAGGTAGCACAGGCACAATTAAGACTAGTAAATTAATTTAAACCTAAAAAACATTATGTGAGAGCTTTAACTGCAATGATATGTGGTGGAGGTCAATATCTTGTGCCCTCTGGTTTTGAATTCAAACAAAAATTAATTAGAAAGAATGTGAATTCACATGAAATGGAAGAAAAGATTTAATTTTTGATAAAACTACAAGAATGGAATAGGATGTATCAGATTTGAATAAAAATAGGCAAAGACAGTGAAGTGGAGTTGATAAATACATGCATTTATCAATCAGGTAAATCATCGGGTAGCATTTCATATTTGTTTTTTCTCCAGATGTGTGGACCTCGTTTTCAGAAACCCAATTAGCATGGCAATTATTGAGAATTCTGGGAATCATTGTGTTTTACTTTAGAACAGTAGTTCTTGACAAGGAGTTTTAGGATATTTCAAGGGGGGCAGAGGTGAACAATATGTAACAGTAGGCCCTGGCACATGTCAAGAGTGCCAAGAAAAGCAAAGTGTTTATTCTGTAAATGTATTTCAAAAACATTATTATGAATCTTTTCAATGTTCACTTCTTGGATTACCCATAACTGCTTCGTATTTCTATTCCTGCCAATGAACCCCTGAGGCTTTATATCCATGGATAATAAAACAATTTCTGAGTCTTAGCCTTGAGATTTATATGTTTGCAGCCTAATGTTCTTCACTAAGAAAACTGTTTGGCCATGAAATCCATATATAACTTATTTTATGAAGAGAAGGATCAGGGCAATGCTGTATAAAGGCTGAAAGTATAACTTCATATACAACTTTCAAAGGGAAAAATGTGATCTTCATCATTAAATGTATTAAACTTTGCTTGATCCAATTTAATGTAAATTTATACTTATATCTATTGTAAAGGAAAATTGAAAGATGTTTCTTTGTATTTTTTCTTTCTTTTTTCTACATTTTGGGCTTTGCTTTCTTTTCACTCTTTACTTTTTTATCCCTATTAACTTAATTATTAGCTGTGGTTAGTTTTTATATTTTACTTTAAAAATTTAATAAAGTTATTTAAAAGGGATATACAAATAACAAACCAGAAAGTGTAATTTGAATAACTTCGCTATATTGTACAGTGTAACCTCGGATTGCGAGCACCTCAGTGCATGAGGTTTTCGCAAGACGAGCAAAAACGTTTAATAAAATCTGTTTCAGTTGATGAGCGGCAACTTGCAAGACAGGCACTGCATGATGAATTCACACAGGAAATCTCACAGTGGAGCCGATGGTTCTTCTCTCTCGCTGCATAAACAGTGTAAATTAAGTGAAAGGCATTCAAAAGAAGGAACTCCTGATTCTCCCTCCAGGCAATCCCCTCCCTGTCCTCCCCTCCCTCTTGTCTCCCTTGCACCAGCCAGGACTCTTAGCAAAGCACACATGCACATGCACGTGCACACAAAAACACACATGCACCCTCATCACCCGGCACCATCCAGCACATCTCCTGCTGCCTATCCCTTCTCTCCTTTTATAGCATGGAGGCAGGTTAAGACAAGAAACATTTCCAAATTGCCCAGGAAAGACCCTGGAAAGACATTACTGAGGGAAAAGGGAAAAGGCCACTTTGCCTCAGCAGAGGCGGCAACAGATCCTCCAAGCTAGCAGGGGGCGCCAGACAGCAGCCAGCCTAGCAGCAGCCAAGGCCAGAACCTGCCTTGGAGCAGATCCATAAATGCTGGTTAGTTTGTTTTATTTCTGCTTTATATTATGTATTAATCATTGTTACTTATTTCAGATGTTAGGGACAATCATTTCTACATAAAGTTCGGGTGAAAATGATTTTTTGGTGAATATTTTTGGGGTCGTGGAATGGATCATCTGACTTTCTACTGTTTCCTATGGGAAACCTCATTTCGGCTTAAGAGCAATTCGGACTTAGAGCAGTCTTCCGGAACATATCAGGCTCGTTGTCAGAGGTTCCACTGTATTTACTAAACTTATTAACGTTTTGAAGGATTTTGTGAGAACAAAGAAAAAAAAAGAAATCAGGTTCTAGGATATTATTAAAAGGTAGTAAAAATTGTTAAAACTAAAAGGGAGGATTATAATGTTGGTTTATTTGATTGAGGTTAAAAAAGAATGGACTTTTGCTGATTAGGCAAAGGACAAGACAAAAAACAAGGACAAGGATTTTTCTACTTTGAATTATTTTATCTTTTTAATTATGTTTAATAAAATAACTGTTTAAAAAATCTCATATTCTAACAAGAAACATAAAGAGATAAGATATCTTTGTCTCAAATATTCTAAGAAAATTATTAAAGTAAAATGTCTGTTTTAAACATCAGTTTGTAGAATCCATGTTGAGACATGCACATGATAGAATTTCAGGTAGTCTTCAAGTTGCAATCATTTAAAGACTGAAGTTACAGTCGTGCTAAATGGAGGGATTTACAACTAGTCCCCAAAATTTTATCCATTGTAGCACCTTTCAGTCATTTGATCAAACTTCAGGTGCTTGGCAGCCCATCCACACTTATGACCACAAGAGCACTTCATCTCCATCTCTCTCTCTCTCTCCTCCCCATATATACCCTTTTGGACCCCTGCACTCTCAGTCATTTGATCAAACTTCAAGTGCTTGGAAGTCCACCCATGCTTTTGGATGATGGCAAAAGTCAGCTGGTATAGCAAAGTCAGAAGATGGCAAAAGTCAGCTGGCATAGCAAAGTCAGAAGATGGCAAAAGTCAGCTGGCATAGCAAAGCACCAAGCGACAGGGTCCTCAAAGTACAGGATGGCAAGGGTGAGGTTTAGGTTTTCTGGGTTGGCTGCAGCTTTATACCACACAGTTAGGATGACTGGGCTTCCCAGGATACTGTGGCTTTATATCATGCTGCTGAGGCAGCTCCAATTTCCAGGGGGTTCTGCAGATTGGCACTGCACTATAGCTTGGGCTTTTTGCATCCTCAGAGCCACAGTATGTCAAGTATGTCAAGTAGTTCTTGAACTGCAGTATGGTAATGCTTGTTGCTCCATAAGGACAAAAGACAGAGATGCTGTTTTGTTGCAGCCAAAAGACAGAGATGGTGGGGATATAAATGGGGTGGGAGTTGGAAGCTGTCCCTTACCTTATTGAGGCTCAGGATTGGGAGAGACCAAGCCCAAAATGACTTGGCCTGAGTCCTCAGCTAACAACTATTTGAATTTAGTTAACAATGGCAACAGAGAGTACTGGAATTGGTGCTGTTAAACTATGCAGTCACATGATATTGTGCTTTACAACTGCATTGCTTTACAATGGAAATTCCAGTCCCTATTATTGTTATAACTGAAGGACTACCTGTATTCAAATGCCACAATGATATAATTTCTCAGATTGCCTTAACACAAGTACTTTACATAAATGACAACATTTATGTGATTACATCATCTCATCAGGCACATCTCATTTCTCTTTCCCCTTATGCCCTGCTGTAGATCCCTATGTGGGTGTGTGCATATCCCTGTATGTGTCTATATTTATCTATCTACCTACTGAGACCTTCAATGTTTCACGTGTTGGAAGACTTTCATAAATAGTGTGAAAGAGCTAATGAGTGCAGACTCCTCCTACCTTTGTGTATTTTAATAAATTATAGCTTAATCCTATCCTTAGGAAAGGATCACTGCACGTTTTGTATTAGTTACACTTTTGTCTGACTTTTTCACTAAAGCTTGTCTTCAACGGTTGTTTTAATATCCAGGTTATAATGATCAGAAGTAACATGTGAGTCTAATTATGGAAATGAAATTTCTGCAGCACCCATTTCTTCTGGGCACATTTCCCTGGAACATTTGTCTTCTCTGATGAACTCATTGTTGTGAGTGAAAGCGACAGAGGCTGAAGAGTTGTTCTTGTTGGCACTGATGATTGTAAAAGTTTCTGCTAGAGCAAGATTTCTGCTATCAATGAAATAAAATGTGCTATTTCAAGCAGGTAAATATTGTATCAATGCTTGTACATGTGTGTGTGTAAGCTTCAAATATATAGAATAAGTTAGTGTATCTTTCATCTGTTCTCAAAAGGAAAGTCTGTTCAGTCTTCAAGCATCATGGTCACTGGAATCTAGGCACAAGTCAGTCTGAAATTGTTTGAGAGTACAGATTTAAAAAGAGGAAGCAGGTTGACACTGAGAAATATAGCAGTGATTTCACAGAGAAAGTTGTTTTAAAAAAGGTTTCTTTGAGAAGACGATATAAGGGAATTACCACAAATGCAACAATAACTATTTGACATTATACAATTGGAAATCTGATTCAGGAATAACAATAGTTATATGGCAACTTGCAGACAGAAATGGCAAAAAGTGTAACTTTCAGCTCCCTTACCCAGCCACAGGATTTGAAGTAATGTCATGGAACTGGCGGAGTCAAATGAACGATCACATTTTTGTACAGTTAACTGTAGATCCATAAAGGTTTATAAATAAGCTGCAACTGTGAGTTAAATTTGGCTTTCATTTACTGGGATGGTATGCTTTACATAAAACAAAATCTAGTATCAACCCCTTCTAAGGTATATGACGGGAAAGTGAAAGTTTTATTCATACAGACAATAAATTATCCGGCAATCAAAAAGATTCCTAAAAGTATTTCAGTCTAAAGCCTTTTGGGGATGTATGAATGTGAGAATCTCTTTTTGACCTTTTCCTTTTGTAATGAAACTCAAAAATAGGAGTCCTTACCTATCTCTCAATATATCCCACTTCTTATGGTTTACTTCAGAGTTAATTTCTATCATACTTATATTATACATTTATTACAATATTTGAATGCAAAAAAATAATGAATAGTGCAAAAGCAATATAGTAGATGGCTTGGTCATACAAACAGAATGAATGAGGATCTGTATGTGAAACATATGCGAAAAAAGAGCATTTAACTAAAAGTAAAGGGAAAAGCAAGAAAATTATAGAAATGAGAAATGCTAGAAACAAAAACAATCCATGAAACAGTGAATGGGTATGATGGCAGCAAGAATAAAAATTAACAATTTTGATGTTAATTATAATCAAATAGATTTCCTTTTTTTTAACTAATCTCATGAGTTTAATTTCCTTTATTGACATCTTGTGACTTTTTCTGTGCTTTTTGTAATGTTGCTTTAATATATGTATTTTCCTACAACGTATACTGTGCTTCAAACTTGTATTGTTTGCTTAAGCAGAAGTGAGGACCTCTGAAAGCTTTGGAGCTTTTGCATGGGAAAGTTCTCTATTTCAGAACTTACTCTTTGGAAGAAAAGATAACTAGAAAAATGTTCTCTAATATTCTTTCACAGATGAATCCTCAATATAAGATGATACAGAATACAACTCATGTCACTGAATTTATACTTCTGGGACTCTCCAGCGACCCTCAGACCCAATTCATTCTCTTTGGTGTCTTTCTTATCATTTACTTGGTGGCTGTGCTTGGAAATATACTTATCCTTCTTGTAGTCATCTTAGATGTCAGACTCCACAACCCCATGTATTTCTTCCTAGGTAATCTCTCCATAGTAGATCTTGGGTACACAACTTCCACTGTTCCCAAAATGCTGATAAATTATCTCTCCAATGATAAACGAATCTCCTTCTCAGGCTGCTTGTCCCAGATGTACTTCTTCATCTCCTTTGGTGGCATTGAGTGTCTTTTGTTGGGCATCATGGCATATGACCGATATGCAGCTATTTGCCACCCATTGCATTATGGTGTGCTCATGCGGCCCAAAGTATGCATTTGGCTTGCAGGAGCTGCTTGGATTCTTGGCTTGTCTAACTCAGGTGTCCATGCTGGCCTTATGACCCTCTTGTCCTTCTGTCAGGACAATGTCATCCAACATTTCTTCTGTGACATCCCACCTCTCTTCCAATTGTCTTGCACTGACACTCAGACCAATCAAATTGTTACTTTTGTGGTTGGAGGAGGTGTAATCATGGGTTCCTTCCTGGTGACTCTATTGTCATATATATATATAGTGTTAGCAATCCTCAGGATTCGGACTAAGGAAGGACGTCACAAGGCATTTTCTACCTGTGCTTCTCACCTGACTGTAGTGAACATCTACTTTGGCACCATCATCTTTACTTACATACGTCCTAATTCCATTTACTCTCAAGAACAAGATCATGCTTTACCAGTGCTCTATGGAATTCTAACACCAATGCTTAATCCAATCATCTACAGCTTAAGAAACAAGGATGTGCAAGGGGCACTCCGTAAAATAATTCAAGGAACTTAGACGGAAAGGTTTGGGCACTAAAAGTCCATTGTTTTCCAAAATCTTTTAAAAATTAATTTCAAGGCAATGTGTTCTCATTTGTATAAGCCTGGATTGGACAATGTGTCAATTGTAATGAATTTGACTATTTTGATTATAGTTATGCAACACCTAATACTTGAAGCTAAGCAATGTATCAAGATAGTCACTTTTCTTCTTAAGGACTATTTAGCCTTTGAATTGTGATATGCATCAGAATCTAAGGATAATGTCTTGAAGGATGTGATTGGCCTTGTAGGATGGATTGGGCATCTTGGCCACATATTCTTATACCCATTATATAAATAATCAATTTGGTAAGGCCAACTGAGTTCTACTGAAGTCCATCACACATCACTCACTATGGTTAATTATTCATGAAAAATTAAAATCACTGCTTTTATATCAAAGCCCTAACAGAACAGGATTACGGTTCCTATTAATATCTCAATGTAAGTATCATTATGAACCAAAAGTCTCAATGCATATATATGGAAGACTACATTATGTGCATGGCATATCCCTTCCACCAGCAATTCATACAGAAATAACAATTTCCTATACTGCTATAAGAGGGTTTAGTCTTTGTTAATTTAAAACAATCATTGACAAATTTGTCATCTTCTGATACAAGTTGTTTCCAGACTCAGGGCACAGTGAGTTGTGACTTACATTGCTCACACCTGTATTCCTTCCCAAGCTTTGTACCCCAAATATCAAATTTCTTATAGCTATAGAATTATGTTTCCAAAATAACCTTAGCATGCAGTGGCCAAGGAAGAAATTCAATAAAGGTGATAAATGAGCAATATCTTGGAAAGAAAATGGGACACACACAATTTCTCTGAATGGTAATTGAAAACAAACTGGCATTATGAAGCAATATCCCAAGTACCTAATAAATTACTGTGACATTTCTATTCAGAAATAAATTGTACTGAATATAGTGGAAATTATTCCCAGGTGAGTATCATATGATAGCATGTTACAAACTGTGTGCATGGCGAGGTACACAGAAATCAAACTGCTGTTTTATGGCTTTACCATTGCAAAATCAGAAGAATGGGGGAAAATAAGCATACTGTAATGAAATACTGCCTGAAACATGAAAGTAAAACTTGAAACATGCTTTATTTTGCTAATAAAGAAAAAAATCACTGTGTCAGTTTGATCAGATCACAGGAACTCATATCAATAATGTATATTACATTTGTACAAAACATTTCCTTTTGTTCAGTTATATTATTTATTTGATCCCATATTGACTTCTAAAATGAAGTTCCTTTTCATCTATCAGGTAACTTCCAAAAAAGAGCAAAAGTTGGAGATTGTTTGTTAAAAATGTCCATTGGACATTTTTGATGATAAAGGAGAAAGTTTTATTCATAACCATCTATCAATAGATTCTCAGAACGGTATTTATTCTGCCTCCTATAAAAAAACCCATGAAATTTGTAGTATTTGTCTAAGACAAAAATAGGCTTCATTTTTTTCAGGAACAATGATACCAAATCACAAAGTTATTCTATATTGTGTTGCAAATTATTGTATATATACACCTATACCCAACATTATTCTTTCTAGATTAAGAAATGTTATGTCATACACTGATTAAGAATAAGAAATAACCAGCATAAATTAAGGTAAGAGATCAGAAAAAAAGAAATGGAAATCTAATTAAATTGCTTTATAAACCACTTTCTATCTTCTTTCTCTTCCATATCATTGTTTAGGTCATTTCCATATATTGAAAAATTGCCTTTTGTTCTTTAAACTTACCATACCTCTCTATACCAGACCAGAAACTGGGAGATCATGAATTCTTATCCCACTTTAGGCATGAAAGCCATCTGGGTGATTTTGAGCCAGCTATTCTCTCTCAGCTCAATCCACCTCACAGGGTTGTTTATATGAGGAAAATAGGAGGAAGGAGAATTTCTTGTGCTTTGTAAACTTAAAATTATTTTTTTAGAAATAATAAAAGTAGGAAATAAAGCTTCCTACAACTACTATTTTCTCATCTTCCCTTTCTCTATCTAATGAAACCCAACCATCCCACCGTTCTTCTTTCATAATGATTTTTGTATTCAATCCACATTAATTCAGCACAATTTCATTCTTGACACTATCCTTGTTTTACTCCCACATTATTCAAGTGCTTAATTCTTATGTGAATCTAGATCTTGCAAACTATGTTTAATCAGTGCTCCAGTGAATGCTAGGGGGAAAAAAACCTTCTTTAAAAGTAATAATTGTAGCTACTTGTTTTGTGTCAGAGCCCTATTTTGCAATAACTTTTCTCTGGTCTGGCTGATTCAATGTCTCCCTTTAGAGGCATTGTGGAAAGTTATTATATTTCAAGGAGTTAGTGACATTTTTTGATTTCCCCTACATATTCAGAAAAGTCTAGAAACTTATAACTTATTCTGAACCTGCTTATTTTTGTCATGCTTGCTAAAAAAGCAAGGGGGGGATCTTCAGAGAGCTGTACAGAGCACTGCCTGATCAGACTTTTGGTCCCAATCCAGAGTTATCTTGCCAAGATCAGGTCTGCAATCTTGTGATCAGGGAAGCAAGACTATGAAGCATGCTGAATTTTAATAAAAGCCCTGAAAATTGCTCATTAAGAAGGAGATTGCACAGGCTTGAGCACTCACTGCACCAAGGGCCTTGGAGTTTCTTTGCTGATTGAAAGCTGAAGGGAGAGCATCTTGTTTGGTACGTTGGACCACAAAATATCAGGCTATAAATTTCAAATGGAACATCAGAGAAATGTATTAGAAAAAAGCAATGTCAAACTCCCGAACATGGGTAAGAAAACTATATATCCATGAAGTCACCAGAAGCTGAACCTGAATAAATGACATTTCAAAATTATATTTCAGTCTTTAATCCAGGACACTGGGCATATCTGCATTTACAGTTTAAGCTCCTTCTGCTTACATTCATTCTTGCTTAACTTTAAACATATTTAGGAAAATCCTGTCCAGACAAAAAAACAACCGGCAAGACATTCATCTCAGACATTCAGCTACACCCTCCTCCCAATGGACAATTATCTTGCTATTGTGCCCACCCATCTTTTTGTTTCTGCAGGTCAGTATTTATGGACATGTAAATGTTTATATGTATGAGTGTGAATATACACAAGGAAAAAGATAATTGTATTTATATATGCAAAATTAAAATACCAGAATGCACATACATGCAGGCACAACAATCAGCTTTTTAAAAATCCATTCTTATTATCCTGTTTCTTTCTTATGTCTTTTAAAGTATCCTTATACTAAGCGCTAGAATAACACAGTGGCAGTAGCTCTTGCCTGTAAATAGATGTTTCCTATTTGAACCCCATCATATACTAGATGTGTGTGCGTGTTTGTGTGTGTGCATATACATATATCTATGTAATGTTTCTTTCTTTGAGCTTCATAATTTTCCCTATGAATCTCACCCTCCCCCTCCTCCTCCTCCTCCTAGAAACTAGAGATAAAACTTTTTTACCTAAAGTGACTCGAAAAATAGTGAAACAACACACATCCCTGTATTTAAAAAAATGCCTGGGAAAAAGTAGGAATCTTAAGTTTAACTTTTTAAAAGTTCTCAAATTTTAAATGTATAAAATAAAATGTAAATATCTTAAATTTTAAACTTTTTTAGAAAAGGAAATTATGCTAAGTTTTGAACCAGAAATCTTATATATACAAAGAAAAAATTATAGCTGTTGCGCTATTACAGTATTAATGGTAAGAGTAATTCTAAAGCACATTAAAAAGCGAAGGAAGCATTGACTCAGTTGAAGGGGCATTCTTGTCTAATTGAAAGAGGAATGGACTATTAAAGTTAGTCTGAAACAAACCAACATGTTATCTGAAATAGAGTTTCTGTGCAACTCTAGAGATGACATAAAATAGAAAAGTATACTTCTGCTTCAAAGTAGACATAACATACACCCTAAGATCATTTTTACACACTAAAATCATTTTCAAAGTGAATGGAATATTCATATAAAGTGATATTATTTGCTCCTACTCTTGAGAAACAAAAGTTGGACATTTTGGTTTTGAAGCAGCTGGACAGTGAAGATAAACCTATTTATTTATTTTATTCTTCATGAGGACTTCAGTCATAGTTGGCTTCTGATGTTGTTCAGTGAAAACTTAAAAGAACTTATAATTTTCACAAGTAATGTGTTATACTAATTATAGTAAACAGGCAATCAAGTATCACCCAACTCTTCTGGGTATATTTCACTGGAATATTTGCATTGACTGAAATATAATTAGCCTAAGTTATGATGGAAAGAGACAGAAGCAAAAGAGATGCTCAGATTGGCACAGGCAATTTGAAATTTTCCTTATGTTAAGATTCTTTCCAGGACAAGACTGTTGAATGGAACAACTCCAAACAGGTTACAATTGAAATAATGAAATAGAGAAATGATAGAAGGATGGATGGATGGATGGATGGATATTTTTTTCAATTTTTTAAATACATATCAAAGCCACCTCTCACAAACATAAACAAAATTGGTACTCAAAAGTAAAGTTATCCTTGAGTTGTACTCAAATCTGGTATCTACAGGGACACAGACATATGTTTTTAGAATAAGATTATAAAATTATTTTAATTTAATGTGTCTCAGTTTTTCATTTTTCCAGATTAAAATTCATTCCATTTTCTTGTATGGAATGCACATAAGAAAAGCCAAGTTAATTTCCGCAAGCACTGGTTTAATAGATATATTTTGAATATAATTCTTTTTGATATCTAGATTTGTGCATGCTAGTCTTAGCATACATATTGAAAACACATTCATCCTAAAATATATATTTCCCTAATTTTGGAGTGAATTTCTGAGTTCCAGAACAATGTTTTAATGACTGTGTTTGAAACGTGTCACTATTCTCCATCATAGTAGGGATTATGATATCTGCACCATTACAGATTTTTTTAAAATGTCTTCCCACTGTATTTCTGTCATGGAATCAAAAGCAGTGTACTATTGGCAAGACATGCTTGGTTATAAGTATCTGAAGTGGGTCGATTGAGAAAGCTGTGGGAGCAAGACTTTTTGCAGAGCAAGGAATATCCATTACTTTTAATTAGTATTTCCTGGAATATCTGGATCCACATGCCAATAAGGGGTGGGCCTGGATAAAAATAAATTTGAGTTTCAGTCTTTTTAAAGGCTTTAACTTTTTAAAAAAAAAATTAATGTAACTTTGAAAATACACTTATAGGAGTTCTGAGACCTTATCCAAATCTTGAAGATGGCCCATGGAACTAAGGCTGTATTTTTTTGCTTTAATTCTTTCCTCTGATTTGATTATGATTGCCAGGAAATAATTATCACTACTAGTTACAAAAAGAGGAAAGCTCCATTTGGCATCACATTTCATTTGGCTGAAATCACTTTTCTCTTTCCCATTGTTTGTAGTCCTGGTGATTTCAGGATTACAATTCACAATACTAATCCAGATTTTTGCACAATGAAGCTTTATTATACTTGTTACCCTTGTCTAGTTTTACAATTTCTTTTTTACAGTACTATATAGGAATGATAGTAAAATTATATTATTGAAAGGATGGAGACAGAATTTCAGCCTTTTGTTTTTCTTCACAGCTTAGGGTTGACAGTGCTTTTGTCTGTTCATTTGTCCAGTTTAATAGTGACTGTCACTTATATTCTATGGTTATGATATTGTAGAGGTTTGCTATCAATTAATCAGTTACCACTGCTTTATTTCTCACTAAGGGATGTGAGAGTCTCCTAATTCTTCCACAAAGTATCTGATTTAGCTCAAATACCCACACAAAGACAGACAGACAACGATAC
>JANHZU010007844.1:251615-263458 GCA_032468055.1 Acrochordus granulatus | reverse complement strand
CTACTCCGAAAAATGTGCTGCTTGGGAGCTTGTGGAGGTGGTTGGCAGGCAACGGGGAACTTGACGGGTCCTTATTCAAGGTTCAGCAAAGAAATGGATTAATCAGAAATCTATCAGCTTTGGAAAATAGATCTGCATGTATTGAACTGCATAATTTGCCTCCTTTATAATGAATTCAAACGGTCAGAAATTGAGTGTTTTTTATTTGATTCTCATTATGTCCCTCTGTGATTAAGAGAGAGAGGAGATTCTATCCTTGGTCTTACAAATATATATTTGGGCCAATCTGCATGAGGCAAAGTGAGAACATCAGTCAAATAACCAGTGAATTTTGGGTTGTGCAGCAATTGGGTAAAACAGAAAAAAGGGGGAATATTTTTAGACAATAATTTGGGCAATTTTTGGAGAGAAGCAGGAAGGTTATTTAGAATCTGAAGTAAGAGATGAGACAAGACAAACAAATTACCACAAAAAAGGGGGGGAGAATTTGGATAAATATTAGGAATAAATATTATTTCCAACAAGCAGTTTGTCCACTGAACAGTTCACCTTGAAACAACAGAATCTCTGTTCTGTGGTATCTTTCACGATACGCATGGCCATCAATCTAGAATGATCCAGTAGCTCTGATCGTCTTTTAGAATTCCTCCCAACATTATGCTTCAGCATAAGCTTCTTGCCTTTTTATCCATAGCTGCAGAGAAATGTTTCCTTTTCCTGCAGGAAACTGAAAACATTGATTACTCATTGATTCTTGGATCACAGATGTGACTCTTTGTTTGGCCCATTGACTGTGCAAAAGTTTCAGGAAAGGCAAAACTTGACTGCCACGTGCTCAGCATTAAGGGTTCCCCTTGATTCAAATCCTTCCTAATAACTGTCTAATCTGCCTGGAAGTTGAAACCAATATCTGCATCTCTGTATAGGACAGAGAGTAGTTGCTTGGCTCCCATTCCCTCACTTACAATTATATCTGGGGAGCACAGCACCTTAATGTTGTATAACTGCAAATTAAACAGACTGTTTCTGATTTCCTGCTGTATGATGTCAATCCGAGTGTGTTTCAATGTCTGTAACCTGCTGAAAAGGTCTCAGTTAAAACCCTGTCTTTTTTTTAAAGCTATTCCTTAATTATAGCACTTTTTCTTTTCTTTGAGGAAGATATAGCCTGGTTGAAAGTAAGGGGAAAGTTGGAAAAGCAGCAGCGAGGAAGTACAGCAATTAGCATCCGAGCAAAAATCCTTGGGTCATCCAAGCAATTGAACCACCAAGGGAGAATCTTCCAACTGTGCTGGAGAAAACTTGCCGACAAGCAGGAATCACATAATAAGAGGCAGTGTCCTCTTTTCATTCAGTTTTAATGTGTCAGTTTATTTAGTGACAGCGAATGTCACCAAATGACATCGATAGTTCTCGCAATCCAATAGAAAGGGAAAGGGAGAGCATGTAAGAAAATTGCAGTCCAAAATATATCCCTGCCAATTATTAGCCAATAGCTGTCCAAGTTATAACAGGAAGGGGACTTGCTGACCTACCCAACAAGTTAAGTTTACCGTTCATCTTGGTTAGTTTTCTGTGGCTATTTGGTTAGTTCATGGTTTGATGTGTAATGTGAATGAAGAAAACGGGTTGCTTCATTCACCAAGTTGGCTGAACAGAGCCATTGAAAATAAGCTGATTTCAAAGTATGGTCTATGAATCTTTTGAAAAGTTGGAGTTCATTTTAAAGGCCAATTCCTGCTCTGCAGATAAAGACATCTATATATTTATCATGATTTATTTCTGTTCCTGACTGTGCAGGAAAAGGAGAAAGAAAAAAGACCTTTCAAAAACAAGAACTAGGTCAGATTCATAGGGGCTTCTGCAAAAAACCCAAAATACCTTCTATGCAGAGCAGCTAATTACATGGAAAACAAGACAGAGACTCTGTTAGAGGGCTGTATCATCTAATTAAATATAAACTAAATATATTTGGAAACAGATCCAAATAAATATTCAGAACTAGATTTTTTTAGTGTATTCACTAAAAGTCACCACTGCTTGCTATCCTCGCCTGTCCCCATCAAGTAAACTATTATTTCATTCTTATGCTTTGGATAGACCATAGGTTGTGATCTAAGACAAGTCATCCAGAATACCTATTTTTAAGGGGAAAAAACCCAACCCATAATTTTAACATTCTAAATCTTTTCTTATTTTGTGACCAATTCTGTGATGTTTTTATCATGGGGCCTCTCATGCTTCAAAACTGATTGGCAAAGCACCAAATGTCCAGATGCAAATCATTGGAACTCTATTTGGTGAGAATGTTTGGCAATATAAAGCCTTACAAGGTCTGGAAGTTGACTTGCTTATTCATGCCAACTTCTGTACTGGAAGCACCATGTTAAAATCAGAATTGCTTGGATGCTTGTCCTACAGTTACACTATTATACCAAATTCTTGTTTGGATTCCATGAAAAGAGCCAATATGTTTTTCTATATATTTTTCTTTTCTTTTTTGATATGTGTTTTTTAATGACAGTTCTACAACTATATTGCTGGTAGTAAAAAAATAATGGCCCCTATCATCAGCCTAAATGAAAACTGCCCTCCATGTCTCACAGCACAAATCTTAAATTACAGTAAGAGGGAGGTAGATCTGATTTTTTACATCAAGCAGGAAAAGATTGAAATTTAACTTCTTTCCTTCTTCACTAAAAGACATAATGTAAGTTAGTAGCCATGAATTATAAGAGGTTGGCTTTTCCCCCTTTTCTATTACAACTCCATTCCCTTGTGTTAGGTACTATTTCAGTTGGTTTCATAGTTACTGGTATTTGTCTGTGACCAACATGATTACTGGTGCTTTCTCTGCTGACCAACAAAACAGACTTTATTTTAACAGTAATTTCAGTGATTATAAAGGATCTGGGCTCTGATTATACTTAGTTAGGCTATTGCAATAGCTTCTCAGTCTCTGTCTTCTATTAAGTTTAGTGGGTTTTTTCTTTTTTGATGATTTTACTGAGTCTGCATTGCAAACTATTTTGGGAAAGTTTTGTTAGATCTGATGGGGGTTGAGAAATACTGCTATAAATGGATAAGCTTTGAAGCCAGAGAAAAATGTTAGCCTTTGGGGCAATCTGCTCAAACCAAAATATAATGGGCAAGCTTTCTCTGCTGACCAACATTCTGGTTCAGTACTGTGTGCAAAGGTGGCTAATAAAATACAGTTTACACCAGACTGGGGTTATACTACCGACCATTAACTGCATTAGAAGAAAGCATTCCAGATTTTTTGTTCTCTTTAGATGTTAAGAGAAATCTTCCTCACTCTTAAAGAAGGTAAAGGTTTCCCCTGCCAGACTCTAGGGAATGGTGCTCATCGATGATTCACAGCTGAGGGAGCCACTATTGTCTGAAGATGCTTCCATGGTCATGTGGCCTACTTGCGTTTTTGTATGCTTTCAAACTGCTAGGTTGGCAGCACCTGGGGCGAGTAACAGAGCTCACCCCATTGCATGGCAGCACTTGGGTCTTGAACGGCCAAGATGCTGACCTTCCGGCCAACAATCCCAGTGTCTTAACCAATAGTTAAGATAATGCCCCCCCTTCACTCTTTTATCCATCTAATTTTCACCCATCGTGTTCAGTGCTCAATGGAAACTTAAATCAGTGACTCAAAAAATAAATCATCTTTTTATTTATGCTAGGCTAAACTGGCTGCTTAGTTTTAGCCAAGGCTCAAAAACCAAACAAGCAAATTATATATGTCTGAAAAGCCAGAACTGCTGAACTTTGGGAAGCAAGGTTTCACTTTGCTTTCATAATTCTCTCCTCCATCATTCAGTAAGTTTCTTCTATCCAACTGAGTTGGCTTGTCTGCTATTCCCTCCCACTATATTTTCATTGTGACATTCTAATTGCTTTGAACCATGACCGCAGAACATTTGTGAGTGAGATCGGTACTGTAATAGTCTGGCTGTGTTTTTCTTTTTTACTAAAGCTCAACTTGCAGGCAGCTTTCTGGGGGTGCGGTTAAAGAGTGAGCAGCTTAGAACCTGTAGGAAGACTCAAATGGCAGTTAAATTATATTTGCTCTTTGATTGCAACGACATTTAATACAGCGGAACAAAATTGGAAGGCAATTTAACTTAGCAAAGTTGTGAAGAACACCTCAAAAAGTGACAAGTGTGGACTAAAAAAATCCACCAGGTTGTTGTTGGTAGGAGTATGGGGAGGACATACTAGCCATGCAGTTATGAGAACAGGAATAATAAACTTATCAAGAAAATATGCAGTTTGACCTTTTTTTCCTGATGGATATTTCTGTTCCCATATGTTAGCACCAGATGTTTGAAGCATCTGTCTGCAAAATATGAGTTTATAAATTGTGCTGAAATTCTTTTTTCCCGTTTTTCTTTGGGGAAGGGGGATAGTCCTAGTAACAGTGGAGTCATTGTGATACACACTGAGAAAGAACGTAGGATCAGTCGAAGTGGATCAAACCACTTTAGTTAACCCATCATTTGGCTCCCATTGCAACTAAGTTGATGCTTTTGGGAAGATCATATGTGAACATGAGTGTAGTTTCATCCTCTTTCGTATTTTTCAGCAAATGATATCAAGAGACTATTCTAGGAACTAATATAGAACTATTATTACCTGTAGATACTGAGAACCATGATATCTCTGAATTTGCTGTGACCTGGAGAACACTAGTTCTTATCCCTCTTAAAGCTCTGAAAGGGATGGTGCCATTTTTCCTGGCTTTTCACCTTCCTCATTTCTCCCTTTTCATGAATCCTTGGCTCTCTGAAATGCCAAATATACTGAAGGTACATCACAAATACACAAGCTGTAATAACCAAAATAGGCCCTACCAGCTTCCAGTGGAATTACTATATTTCTGAGTCAACAAGCCAAGTATTGGGATGCATGTGTTGCCATTTTGATCTGCTTTGGTGAAAAAAGGTGTGTGTGTGGGAAACCACCGATTCACTTAATTTAACCAGCGGGTGTGGTTTTGTGCAATGTGCAAATTGTAACAGTGACATGAATTATCTTCTGGGCAAGGCAAAGTACTTGAAAGGTAATAACTCATTCCCTGTTAAGTACCTTAATTTACTGAATAAATATTATACTCCGTTTGTGCTTTAATCCCAAAACTGATGTATCTTTTCTCTTCCTGATGGTTTCCCTTTGTGTTGATTTATGTTTAGTAGATGGCCATTAAGCCTCCAGTAGGTTTTTTTTATTGTAAGTGCACTATTTGTTTTGTTAGACCAAACTTTCTCCATCCTTTAAAATCATATTTATACTATGTTGCATTCAAATGCATTCACTTACATCCACTAATCTTGAACACAATGAAAGGCCCACAAATTTTCTTCCAGTGGCAGCTGAAGTTGCTTTCCTTTATGGAAGGGTAGTTTATTTATTAGGCCAATGCAAAGTCTGGATGTGATTTTGCAACCCACCCTACTAAGTGCCTCAGCAAAGCACCGCTGGAAAAGAATCTGGGTGTCCAGCATATTTTCACAAAAAAAAATGAGAGGTGCGGTGAAAGAAGAGCTGCCCATCTTGAACTTCAGCTGGAATAGTTGAGGTGGAGCACCTCACTTGGCCATAACTGAGCACGACTTCCTTCCAGCAATGAAAGTCCCCATGGTTCTGGGAAGCAGTGCTGCTTCTCCAAGCCCTGTTATTTCTCTCATGCCTCCCGTGTGAGCTTCTGTGACCACTAAAATTCATCTGCTGCCCCTTCTGAATTTCACATCCACTGTGCTGCTAGACACACATATGCATTCTGTGAACTCAGAAACTGGGCGAACTTCCGTAAAGAGAACATTGGTTTAGCTCAGGTCGTATACAGTTTGCAAACCAATAACACTGGGACTTTACTACATGAAGAAAAAAATCTTTGTTTGCCACCAATGTCTACAGAACATAAATTACATTTGTACAGCAAATTCCTAGCACTTGGGCTATTTTTATTCACATAGAAAGGAAGAGGAAGATGGGCACAGGGATTCAGAGAGGCGGATGATCAATTCAGCTATTCCCAGCACTATCGGAAGACTTAGCTCACCGCAAGCTTCTGCTTCATGTCTTTGCTTGAAGGCCTCTGGCAAAAGGAAGTCAAGGTCACCCCACTGACTAGTTCCTCGCTGAGCTGTTCACCAGGAAATTGCGCTTCATCTTAGCTAAAATCAGTTTCCTGCAATTTTCTCCCATTTTCTGCAACTGACTCCCAGGTGTCTCCGAGGTCACACCATCTCTTTTATATCCAACAACCACCTTTATAATAGCTGTTGTCTTCTTTTGCTCTCCCCTTCAGATTTAACATAAGCAGTATTGTTTTAAATTAATACCTAATCAAACTAAACGAGCACAAATGACAAGTAGCTATGAAAATACCAGGACTGTGTGGATTATAGTTGATTTGGTACAGTGTGATACTTTTCCTTGCAGAGATTTGCCACTGCACCTCGATGTAACAAATGTACCCCACGGAGGTAAGTCATTCTACCTCCTTAATGTATCAAGAACATTTTTTTCAATGGCTAGTTTGTTATAAAGCTTCTTAAAGCAAAATTCCTTTCAAAAGGCCTTACAAAGTAGTCCATTTTAGGAAGCTATTATGTTAAGGTAGAAACACCTGATTCCCTTTCTGTAAATGACAAGAGAGAGAACAGGTCTGGCCCACAATTGAATCAGTTATCTTGCAGTCAGTAAGTGCAAGAACACCACATTGTTCTTCTGTGGACTTCACCAAAATTTCCTTTTGTTTTGAAGGAAATTTCAAAAACCAAATTCTCTTTCCTCAACCTAGAGGAAAGTAGGGGAGGAATTTCTACACAACACTCCTTTCAACAGGATTATGGGAAATATTATATTCCTGACATATCCAACATCATGACACCTCGTCCTTTGTAGGCAGACAACAACATTCTTAATAGTGTGTGTTTCATTTTTTTTAATTGAGAGAGCAAGAACTGTTCACCCAGTCTTTTGCATTCCAAAAAATGGCAGGAGAAATGGAATGAGTGGGGTATAATTTGTGAATAGTCTATCCACTGATTGACAAACACAGTGGATAATTTATTTTCCTTAGCATTATTCAGCTGTACATAAAAAGCCAGTCAAGTAACAGAGACAGGAAAGAAGGATCTGAATAATGGCCCATTTTTAACTAAGTAGGTGGTGGGTGGGGCAGTCACCTATAAGGCAAACTGTTGTGAGGTCATCAACAAAATTGGCTTGAATAAAAACTGCCACTTTTGTTTAATCAGGTGTGCTCATCTGCTTTTAACAATTGTCCATGCAAGAACAAGGAAGGACTTATTTCTCAAAGAGGTAAATGATGAAAATGCTTGAATTCTCCAGGGTAAAGCTAAAATCACTAGATATGAAAAGCGACAACAGCAACACAAGTAAAGACTCTGTTGAGTCAAAGATGACTAAACATAGTGCATTAACATAAGACTGGGTCCAAGTCATAGGTCTCTTTCTCACTTATGCTGTTAACTGTGCTGAAGGAGGGAGAACAAGCACTTGAGATGGCTCATTCCATGAAATGTTCCGTTTGTGGCTGTGGGTGGGGTGGAGAAGCAGAAACTGGAGAGTGTTGCAGATAGATGAGCAAGAATTTCAGTAATTTGTACCGAAGTGGGAAATCAGGAAACAAACAGAGGCAGTGAGAGCAATGGAGTGAGAATGAGACTGTTAAAATGACTCAAGAGTGAGCCTTGTTTCATGTGTGAAATGTTGAAGAGTATGGACCATCTTCTTTTTCTTCTTCCTTTTGAGTGGCAGCTGAGGATCCTTCTGCCAAAATATTTGCAGTAAGCCATTCAAGGTTTTTTAGACCTTGCTGTCAAAATTGCCTTGAAGTGTCACCCAGGAAGGAAGAAAAAAAGTCTCTTATGCTTTGACAATTTTTCATTGCATCACTGTAGATGGGAGGGAGAAACAATCCATATATGACCCATACATGTTTTGTTTAGGGCAACCCAAGAGTTGGGATAGGGGACAAGAGGAAGGAGGAAGGACATGATTTACAAGAATAGAAACTGAAGGAAGAGAAGGCACTGTGAACGATGTAAATAATTGGAACACTTCAGATACAGATGCTTTATTGGCCAAATATGGTTAGACACACAAGGACTTTGTACAGCAACTCTCAGTATACTTGCAATATAACAGTAGATAGAGTAATAACATAAAGAAAATTAATCTTGCCAAAGAAGGGGACTCATATTCTGGGATTGAAAAAGAAGCTTTCCTCACTTGAGCTTTCGGGCTCACACTTGTCCCCATCCTCAGAGGCTTACAAACATCCAATAAACTTCACACTGCAATAAACTACAAATGTCAATACTGCACATGAGTCAGCTAGGATTTTAAGTGAGCTGCCAAGTTATGTGTACATCTCTGCACCCGCCTCTGCATTTATGCTTGCATGCTGCTGGTGGTTCTGTCCCTTTAAATGTTCATATCTGGACTTTTTCTTATTACAACTGGCCTGAGGGAGAGAAGGGGAGGGAAGAGTTGGAGAAAGGGGATTGGAAGGAAAAGGAGGGAGGGACGAAAGAGGGCAAGAGAGAGAGAGGAAAGGAAAGTAAGGGAAGGAAAGAGGAGGTGAAATCAGCTCCTTTTCCCTCCAGCTCACCAGGCAATGATGTTTCATAGCACTTGATAAGATGGGTGGAGATCCATACACCTATTCATCAAAAGATCATTGGTCTCCCAAGCTTCAATGACCTCACGCACTGTCTTACTGCTTGCACGACCCAAGACCCTTGCTGCTGCAAAATCAAAGGAGTGATTTAGTTCACAGCTTTGCATAGCGACCAGGGATTTTACATTGTGCCATCCAACATCCACCTCAGTCTCAAGGCTAGTTTGTGTTCTGTCTGCCTGAATTAATTATTGGAGCAATCAGCATATGGAATCTGGTATATGATCCCTGCCTGTTCGCTGGTGGTGAAGTGGTCCTTGAATCCCATAATTCTCTTACAAAGGATGATGAGCCACCTCAATACCAAATTCTCTTAGAAGTCTTTCTGTTGCCTCAAAATGTTCAAGATATATGGAAGGGGGACCAAAGATTGGGCTTAGGATGACAATTCCCACTCCACCAGGTTGTTCACATAGGCATCTGTTGATAAACACCCGTGTTTTGCCATTGCATTCAAACTGATCCCTGAAGTATTGTGCTGCCCATATACTGTAGTGAGTGCTCAGCCTACCATACAATGCCCTCATGCAGCTCCTCTTATGGGCCAAGGGATGATTGCTGTTAAAATGGAGGATCAGCATGGTGTTGGTGGCTTTGCAAAACATGAAAACTCAGTTTTTGGTGCTGGCACATTACTTATTGGTGAACTTGGATCCCCAGTTTCTTGACCCTGAACCTAGCATAGAAAGATCAGGCTGCAAGCTTTGGGTGATACTTTTGTGGACCAGTTTATTTATGCAACTCAACTAATAAGTTGTATTCCAATCCTTTGCATGACGTTGCTTAGGGAAAAGAATGCAAATTGTTTTTTGTTGTTGTTGTTGTTGTTTTGGGGGTCTCTATATGCCATCTTTTGCTTGAAAATCCTCAGGACCATCACTGTTTTAAAATCTCTTCCCAAGGCCTCTGTATATATCACCTGTATTACTTCCCCATTGGACATTGCTTGGATGTATGTGTTCATATATGCAAATTGCTCTTGTCAACAAAAGAAATGGGGAAAGAGAGAAAATTTCTTGCCTGGCTATGCAAATAAGTCTCCTATATACTGATAAAGTTAATTGATTTCCTTTTCCTTCATTAACAAAATCCAATTTTCACCTAACGGAAGAGAGCTTTGGTGTGACATGTTTAAATGGCAAAATGACAAGTGCTGATTTTCTTTTTAAAAAAAGAGGGGGAGAGGGAAAAATTTTGGAAAGAAGAAAAAAAATCAAAAACTTGCTGCCCTTTCCATATTCTGTGTTAAAGGCCTGTTGATTTTTTGCTCTGTGGAACATCAGAGATGGAGAAAAGGGCAAGGTATCAAAAAAAAGAAAAAATAATAAAATCCACTGACAATCCTTTTCACATGCTCAGAAAAACTCGTACACATGTGTAGTGGAGTCTTCTGCTGACAATAATAATAAATGCATGTGGATGCAGAGAAGGAATGAGATGTTAGAAAGTTATGCAGTGCTGTGTAGCCTCCTCCTTTTAGTTCCATTCACCATTCAACCTTATTGGGTTGCTTTTGTTCAAAAACGCCTCTTACTCTTTGTTAAGAGGAACACAGCTCCTGTCACAAGTAACTTCTCAGCACAATTTCTTCATTACCTAAAGCTCAGAACGAGCCAGTTGTGGATTTCTTTGGTCCACCAGTGAAGTTGATCTCTTTCAGATTTCAACATATAGCACAGACAGCTTCTACTAAGTGACTGAGTAGCCTAACACTGGCTCAGCCAATCTCCTTTATAAATGGGCTAGGAATCTGGGGGGTGGTGAAGCCAATGTGGGGAGATGACTTAAGAAAGGGAAGCCAAGCTGCCTAGACACATGAGTCCAGTCCTTGCATTTTTAGCCTCCTCCTTCTACAGATAGCTATGCCAAAATAGACTTTATTCCCAGCAAATTCATAGTCATGGAAATAACAAACTGCACTCAGCTACGAAAGGGCGAGGAGAAGAAAATGCCTCCTTTGCACTGTGAGTACAGCAGGTACTAACATCGGCAAATTAAGTGGGAAATGTTAACAGGTTTAATACCTTCAGACAACCACTTTATTCTTGAAGCTTTTTATCTCACCTTTGAAGTTCTTCATCCTTGTTGTCTCAGAGGGCATAGATTTGTAGCAGTCAAATCTTATTCCCAAAGGTCTTTCTCCTTTGAACCTTTAATATCAGAACTGAGCTGGGGAACCAAGCTTATGGCTGTGTTTTCACTGTTGTCCAGAGAGGCAAGCTGTGGCAGCTGATGCTTAAGCTGAGCATGAATTTCCTTCCATCTCCACTTCTTGGATTGTCTCCTGGCCAGTCTTACAGCTTGGAGACGATGACTTGCTGCCTTATCTGACCCAGAAGGGAGGCCAGCTGTCAGCACACAAACGTGGCCTTTGTTTGTTCTTCAATGAACGCTCAGTTAATTAAAAGGCAAGATCACTTTTCTTTATCGGCTGTGGCTGCCCTGTGAAGGCCCTTGTGCTGGGTCACACACTAAGCTCCACTGAACAGGATGCAGTTGCTGTGACACTCGCTCCATCGCAACACTGGCTTTCCCCTTTCCAAACCACAAAAAAAAGGTGACTTTTTCTGCGCGGGGCTGTCTGTCACTGAGAACCTGAACATCTCCCAAGGAACCCTTTGCACATTGCATGAGTCCCTACAGGCTGAATACCATGGACCACTCTTACATAGAAACATAAGACAATCGCTTCGAGGCAAGAATGCGCAAAGGATTCAGTCATTGTGAATGTTTGTGAAGAATTGACCTGCACTGGGATCTCTGGGCTAAGCTGTAAAACTGAATGCAATTTCCTTTTGTTTTTAAAAATTTTTTGCACTATCCTCTTAGGAAGCTATTTTTTAAAACATCCAAAACGTAGTTGGCAAGCAATATTCTAGGATAAATTGCATTTCTACCTGCAAGTTATGGAAAACGCACGTTCAAGAGTATAAGTTTCAGTATGTCTTTGAAAGATGTTGATTTATACTTTTTAAGAAGAAGAATCCCAGGTAATTATGGAGATTTTGAAATAACTCACGTAATACTGGCCCAGATCAGAAATTATTTGATTTTTCACTTTCTGATTTAAAGGCACAAACAGATGATTTGATAAATTAGGAGTAACAACATCCCGTCT
>JANHZU010007844.1:240473-251515 GCA_032468055.1 Acrochordus granulatus | reverse complement strand
GCTATTCTGAACACCTAAAAGGCTTCAGTGACCCCCCTCTCTTCCACTTCATTGTTAATTTTGATTTGCTTGAGAAAAATCAAGGCAATCCCGGGAGTTTGCCAAACCGTGTAAGATCTAATTTAAGTCTGCTGTGGTCTCAACATGTTAAAAATTTTATGCCTTCCGATCTGCAATAACGCAATACTCTCACAGAATTTGGTGTGATGTGGGATGAAGAAATGAGATAAACAAGTTGATGTGCCCTACCCAGTTTTTTTTTTAACCATCATGTTTGGGAATAATAGCCTGAGCTGGAGCAGCTGTTGGTCCTGAACTAATGAAGACTATTTTCTCAGCCTTCACCCCTCTATGCACCCTATAAAAGTGCATTGCTTCCCTCTTTTTAAAAAATTAATGCGCCAGCCTGGGTGAAGGGAGCCATTTTGTCACATTAGCAAAGATGCCAAGCAGCATCACTGAAATTCATGAACTTCCCACCTCCTCCTTCCTTTCTATTGGGAGGTGGGGGACAACCCGGGCCAGCTGGTGTGGCTGCCAGTTCCCTGGCTGGTTGGTGCTGAAAGGAGAGGCTCATTCTGGCAAAGACAGTCTGTCATTGATGATATGCCAGTCCTGCTGTTTTAAGTATCACCTCTGAGATGAATTAAGTGCTTGAAGACCTGTGAAATTGAAGCATTTTCAGTCTGTCATCTAAACAGTTGCATTCACCGGGAGAAAACAAACTCTCCCTGGTCACTGGCAAGCTGACTTCTGTTGTTGTGAAGGCGACAGCTTAACTGCAGCTGTAGGAGCAACAAAGAACCATTTCCCCTGGCAGACAAATAATTCATATAGTCTCTTGTGGGCCAAACTACATGTTGTGTGTAATTGTGTTATTGCTTTTTCCCAAGGGGTCTTTTTAAAACTCCCATGCAATCACAAAACTACACATAATATGCAGTTTAACCCTCACTTTTTTTTAACCTTGAAATGTATTTTGAGTTTCACTTGGCTGAAACATCTGATAAATTTCTAACACCAAAGCCTATAGCAAGGAGAAGGGTGGAAAGAAAAATAGAGGCCTGAGCAGATTCCTTGAGAATAGGGATCTTTAAACCACACTCTGTCAGCTGTATAGGTATGTACACCATGCTGACATTGTTTACTGTGACTTGCAATGTCAGAGTCTTACATTTTTCAGAAATTGCTGCCAGGAATGAAATATCTTGACTGTATTAAATCTGCCTAGAAATGTCATGTCTGTTTTCTTCCTGTCTTCTTGAGGATTTTTTTTTTTAAATCTGACTGTGTTACTGGAGGGAGTGAGAATCATCCCTGACCCAGTTTAAATTTCTAACAGGAATTTCAGTTGAAGTTGAATTAATCTGACTTTGCAATCGGAATCACAAAATCCATCCAACCCACCTTGGGCCCGAGAAGCTTTAGAAAAAAGTCTTTGTGCTCATCTGCAAAAGTTGATCAAATTGAAATGTGAGCCTTCGTAAGTCAGAGATGTTTGATTCAGTTCAATGCATTGCACTGTTTGGGATTCAGGTAAGAAAATATGAGTTGAAAATTCTTTTTGAATCACATTCAGAGAACATTTCTGAACTGAACATATGTGCGCATCTAATGGAATCAGAATACAATTAAGAAGTCTGTATTGGATGTTGGGAAGAAATGACCGGATTTTGCAAGGGACAGCTGTGTGCCACATGGTTAGTTTCTCAAGTTTCTGCTTTCAGGTATGGTATAAGTAGCCCCTATAGTCATAATTGCTGGAGTTGCTATGGCATGTGTACAGACCCCTAGGGGAAGTCGTCTGTCGTTCTTCACCTTAAGCAGCAAAGTCCAACATCTTGGGCCGACCTCCATTATTTATAGTATTGTTCCTGATGAAGACTTCTACAGAACTTGGAAATTTATATTTTCTCTTATGGCATTTGGTTTATACTTAATAAAGATATCACTCAGTGATGTGGGCAAAACCTGGGTCATCTAGAGCAACCTAAGTTTGAAGAAACAATGCAAATTTATTCGCATGCAAACAAGTCCAGCATACAATAAACATTGGCAGACCGCTGAGCAGCCGAGAGAAAAGCAGTCACAGCGTATACAGAATACCTTGGTCCCTGCTTGAGTCTTTACCCTGCTACTCCTTAGGATCAGTTCAGCTTGTTGTGAATGTTTTCTTACAAGGGCACTTTAAGCAGTTCTCCTCTTTGGTAGGCCATCTCATAGGTTTGGTAACTGAAAGCAGTATATGGAGAGGTTACTTTGACCACCACACCAGCATTTTTTTCCCATGGACCAAGAAAAACATCTTTATTCTTTTGAGTGTTATTGGGGTCTTTGGTTTAATCAACCAGATATTTCCAAGCAAGATGATGCAAGAAACAAATGGGCATCATGTGAAATATTTAAATTTGTAGCATATATTTTCCACCTTGGCTTTTAGGCAATCCTATTTATTGGTCACTCTGTCTCCTGCTCCACCTCTGTTGTCCATGTAGCTGAAACAACCTGGGGAGTCTGGAGGGTGGGAAGAGAGCAAAAATGTAATGAAATGGATTAGAGACTCAGCATCCATAATGAAGTAGCAATTTGTCTTCAGCTCTAGATGGAGGTAAATTTGAGTTACAAACTGCCTGGCCTCAAGTACAAGAGAATATTAAGTATCCTCAGGTGAAAAGAATCCCCAGGCAGCAGAAAGTAAAAGTGGAGAGAGTGTTGGTAAGGTTGGGGTGTATGTATGTGGAGGGGGGAGGAGAAGAGAGAGATAAAAGCTCAGAGAAATCATCAGCATTAGACTGGGTGAACCCTGCTGTGAGGTTGCTATCTTCTGCACCACAGAATCCACAAGGCAAGCTAAGTGCTGGGATGAGACTGGAATACAGATCAAATCCAGTTCTGGGTCAATCATGGCCTCCTGCTGTGCTTTCTGTGTGTGTGTGAGTGTGTGTGTGTGTGTGTGTGTGAAAGTTCTGTGCCTGATTTTCAAAGGGGAACTGGGGAGAAAACTCAGCAAATCTTAGCAGCTGAAATTTCAGACTTTCACTGAACCTGAGGACATCCAGCCAATATTAGTTGACCCTTATAGAAACTTCTTCATGAGATTGGGAATGATGATCATGTTACATGATCAAGGAAAAGTCCCTAACATCAGTCAGGATGAACTCTCCAGGAATTGGAAGAGAATCACTCCAGGATAAGTAGCAAAATCTGAGTCTGATGTGAGAATGACCCAAGGCTCACCATGTCCATACTTGGGATCTCTGTATCGCAGCGTGACCTGGACACGCGTCTCCCATGTTTTAAAAAAGAGGACTAAATAAGGAATAGATACAAGCAGGGTCATTCCAATGAAGGGCCCTTGGCTTTGAAACCTGGATGACTTTAGAAGAGCTAGATAGAAAATTGAGTGAGAAAGCTGTATGTGTCTGTGAAACAGAATGGAGTTTTATTTTAAAATGAGCAAAGGAGGATTTTCTGAAAAAATAAAAACGACTGTAGAAATCACATTCAACTGGAAGAGGGACTGGGAAGAGAGTAAAGAAGTGTGTGATGGAACCAAGTTTTAATAATAGAAAGTTCTCTACTCAGTAAGAAACACTAAAAAGAGAGCGGATTTGAATCTGACATGTTGGGGCTGGAGCAAGTTCATTTCCTACTTCTTGCTCAGTTAATGGGAATACAAGACAGTGAAAGGGGGGGGAGCAGAAACATTGCTGATGAAGCATTTGCCAAAAGGCAACTAAAAATAAAAAGCAGTGGGATAACTGTGGAAGTATGAGCACCGTGGCTAAAAGCATTCCTCTAGGCATTAGAGGTCAGCTATCTGGCAACCCCAAGCCAGACTGGGCTGCTTTAGAAGGTTAACCAGAAGGTTGTCCAGTCCATGCATGGACTACCAAGGAAATCTGAAGACTCTGGACCAATCCTTTGCCAGTTTTTTCCTCCACATGCCCACAGCAGGTGGCAGCATCTAGATAACTAAGATGGACCCACAAAATGATAAGCTGCATTGGACATACTTGGTAATTGCGTGGGGAATAGCTGAAATTCCCATGTCTATAAACCAGACTGAGAAAACATCCCAGAAGAAAGCAATGACTTACCACTTCTATAGCATCACCAAGAAAAATATATGGATGCGCCCCTGAACTTACCAGTAGTCAGGCTTGGCTTGAAGGATATTTTACTTTTAAATATAACATCAAAGAGTGCTGATACAAGATACCTCATGATTTTCTTCGCGATGTTTCCCCCCATCCAGAACAGATCTCATCTGAGGTAGGATCTCAAGAATGATTGGAACCAACCATTTCAAAACTCAGAACAATTTATTTTCCAAAAGAGAACATTTTAGAGTCAAAATACAAATATTTCACATTTGAAATGTTGTACACATTCATAGTTTAAAGCAGCCTCATGCTTCTTTCATGCTTTGGCTAAGCCACATGTGTGGTGAGAATCCCTTCATTAATCATTTACTTTATCGCTCCATTTGCTTCCTAGTAGCCCTTTTTGATTTTGGCCAGAAAGCAATAAACTATTGATGTCCCCCCCAAATAGATTCTTTGGATAAAACATTTTGAACCTCCTCCAACCCCATTCTCAGCATCTTAATGAAATAATTGTTGGTGACAAAGTGGGAGGCCAAAGGCTCGCCTGGCTTGCCTCTGTGAAGCTTATCTTCTGCTAAAATACACCACTTTTATTTCATTTCTTATCTTTCCTGTCTCATAATGGCATGTCTGTTTCTCTGTGAATATAACATTAAGGGGGTGTTAAAAAACAGTATTTATGCAAAGGAAGCTGCAGCTAGAGACATACAAGCGTAGATCTGCCTTCTTTCCCCCAGTTTGCAATCAACAAGTGCACAAGTGTTTTGAGTAAAGCAGAGAGCAGGTGGCAAGATGCAGGGATCAGTAGCTGCAAGTGAATGTGTAGAGAATTCTGGCCATATTCCCCCTTCCCCACAACAATGCAAGGTTGAGAGTAATTCTTTACAGTTAGTAGCTGGAAGGGCTGTTTTGAAATGGGAAGGTTTCATGGTGCCAGGGACAGTCCACCTCCTTGTTTTTGAATAGTGCTCCAAAAGCGCTTGCTTTTAGGTAGCATGGTAAGGGGAGTCATAGATGGAGCTTGGGGATTTGTTTAGAGCACTCTATCCTCCCTCTGCAAGTAATTTGAACACAGAGCCTTCTTAAAACTCTGAGAGTACTTCTGACAAGGGTAGGTGACCCTATCCTCTCTGAATCTTTCTCTTGTTTGTAGGTTGGCAATGAAAAGAGTTAGGCCTTTTCTCATAAGGCACATGATTTGGATTAAAGTCCCCACTTCCTGAATTCAGTTTTCGTGAAGTAGAAGAACTTTGGAGATTTGGGGTATATTTGGCCTCATCCTTGCCACCTCCTAATTTGCTCAGGGTTTTCAATCATGTGATTTAAACATATTGTCTTCATCTCATCACCAGCTTAAAACAGTCTTTTGAAAGCGCTCTGGACCTGAATCTAAAAAAAAGTAAACTCGGGAGAGATCTCTTTAGACAGTGCTAAACCCATCCTGCACAGAGCACCAGTGGAAGCCAGGAAAGAGTTCCAGGTCCTAATATCTCTGTGTTACTGGTTCTGCCAGTAATGAATGCCTCACAGTTCTGCTTAGTTTTATATGGCCACATTGTATGTTGTTGATTTTATTATGGGTGCCACTACTTCCCTTTCACACCATGAACCTCTTCACATTTGTTTCACACTTCACAACTGAGGGGATACAGGTCAGGAGAGAGGGATAGGGTGAAGTGCTTCTGGCAATCACTCCCCCATACTTGTGACTTGTAAATCTGGCTTCTAACTTCTGACCATGGTCTACCACTCTTTTCAGCTCCTTCCTGCTTCACTCTATCTTGCTCCTCCACATCTTGTACAATCTTACAACTAGGGTATTATTGGGCATAAATGTAATGCTCTTTATGAAGAGTACTAAACTAGCTCATCAAAGCACCTACTTTGACTTGCCTAGCCCAACCTCACCACACATTAAGAACAGCATTTAGTGGTTGGTTTTCCCATTGGTAGGTAATGCTCTCTGGGAGGAGAAATCAAGGCAGGGGAATCCACCGAACGCATTCTTTAACATGGCCTGCATTAAAATTGTCCTGATGCTATTGATAATATTGATTTTATTACTGAGATAGAATAATATGTGGCTACTGGACAACAAATTTCATGCCAGCGTATTTTTCTACTGGTCAGGAACTTGAATAAAGACCTCTGACTGCTCTGCTCATTTTTTTTAGTTTTTTTTTATATGTATATGTGAAATCAGCATAACAGGGTGTATGTGTCACATCTTGAAGAGTTTTTGAAACATGCCCCCGAAAACATTTCAGTCCAATGGATGGAAGGGAGGGACCTACTGCTCATGAACTGCTATAATTAGATAGGTTTTACTTTAAAATGTCAATAAGGAAAATATATATATAAATGCAGACAACTTTTCTTGATCTGCTGCAGCTGGACAGGCAAAGCAGATTTGCTCATACAATGATGGGAGATCCCTTATATTTAATTGCTTCCAGCTTGAGTGTATGGTTAAAAATATAAAACTGAAAACCAGTATTCAAGAGCTCCTATGGAGGCAAGAGCAGAGGAGCGCATTGAGGGTAGGTGTCGATATAGTTGCTTATGCTAAATGGGCTCTGCAGAGCCTAATGGGCTTGTCGTTCTTTGTTTCTTCCCCTTTCTTCTGTGACCAAATAAATGTACTTTGATGGCATCTTTTTGGGGAGGTTAGGGCTGGGGGCAGTTGCCTGTCTCCCAAATATCACTAGTCTTTTCCAAATAGCTAAACTCACTATTGAAAAGTGTCCTACTATCTGTTGCAAGTATCAGACAGTGCTTAAGATGTTAACTGAGGAAACTTAGATTGTAGTCTAGCTTTCACTTTGATGATTCATTGGAAGACTTTGAGCAGCCTCCACTGAAGGGCTGTGGAAGGAAGGAAGGAAGATGCATTGCCTAGAGCTCCTGGAACTGGAGGAAAAATGCAATATAAATAAACAAGGAAGCAAGTTGTGAGATGGATGAGTCTCTTGATCACAGCCTCTTCTTCTTCCAGCCTCAAGTTTATTCAGTCCCATTTACATATCATTCTTTATATGTGTGTTTTTAAAAAGGATGTTGAAAATGCCTGTTTTTATGTTCCTTTCTCTTAGTATGGCTGTTTTTGTATGTGAATTTTCTAGTATGTGCAATTGTGTAAGCCACCATTAGTAATTCTGTGTACAGTGAATAGTCACCCCCATTTCTTTTTCTCCTCTTCAGTTTTCTGCTCTTTCCTTTTCTTGAAGTGTGCATTGCAAACCCTGTGGGGGTGGATAAAGTCAACGAAGCTCCCTGAGGGGCACCAATTTGTTGGTTGCAATTATATTTTTTGTTACTTGCAAATGAAATGTGAAAAGAGAAAGAAAATCACAATTAAATCCATATTAATAGAAGCAGATTAGCATAGCCATGGGGATGAAGGAGCAATCAAGTATGTGTGTTCAAGGCCCAGTGCTGAAAGGCACTGAGTACTTCTATATGTACTTTAAAAAGGGGCAAGTTCAGAACTGTCTTGCATCTTGTGAAGGGATTCTATGCTGGGTAATGTTAGACTTCAGTTTATAAAACATCAAAACTATATTCTATTAATCCATCAATTATCAACACTTAAGCTGGCCAATGGGTAAATGAAAAGTAGGAGCTATGTACTGATTAATATTAGAATCCCTGAAATTAAAGATAACATCTCTAGTTCCTTCAAACTTCTTGAAAAATTGCCAGAGCCAGGCCAAATGGAATGTGGAGCCTTACATGGGGTCAGTTCAAATATATTTAGGTCATAGCAGCTGGTGACACCTTGCTGACCTTGGTTGATTTTGAAAATCAAACCTGATTAAAACTTGAATAGAAGACCAAGAGAAAATCTTAGGATGGTTGGCCAGACTGGGAAGTTTAAACAAACATTTCAAAGGGGGCACGAGAACTTCAGTGTTACTGCTGAGAAAACAACTTGGATGATGTTTCCATATATTGAAAAGCAATCAAGCTTTCACTGTGACAATTCACTGAAGGATCTTGGGAGGGAAGGAAGGCATGCAGGCTAATGAGGTTATTATTAAATTCATATCCCACCTTTACAGTATTTTGTACAACTCAAGGCACCATACATAAAGCTCCTGTTTATAATCTCCCAGTTTTGAGCCTGGCATCTTAACCCTTATACCAAACTGGCTGTCTTGATTTTATTGTGGGAAAACAGCCATGTATCTGGATGGTATTATGCTGGCTCATTTCAGCCTTGGGCATCGTCTTCTGAAACGTTGGTATTCTCTGCTGAAATGATGGAAATGATGCACAAAAATAGAACAGAGTACAAGTGATGTGGGTGTGCGCGTTCATTTCAGAAGACGATGCCCAAGGCTGAAATGAGCCAGCATCATATACTCCAGTTGAACCAGGACTAAGCATTCAAAAGTAAGTTCAGCTATTTGACAGGGAGAAAGGTCAGTCCTCTCTGCAGTCTGTTTGAGTCCCGACTATATTTTGCTAGTCCTTTCCCTCCAAAGCTGTTCAAATGTGGTTTCAACACAGCCTCGATGGAAGAACCAGCCTGGTTGGAACCAACTGCCATTTGACAAAATTCATGTCCATCCGGAATCAGAACATTCCCCCTTGATTTGTATAGGTGAAGTCAACTTTCAGCAGTTGGGATCAATAACCAAAGAGGCTGGGAATTCCTGACTTTTTTGTAAGTTGCATATGAGAAATTCATAGACATGCTAAATCACAGAGAAAAGGGGAACTAGTCTTTGTTCATAGTTTTTAGCTGCTCATTTGGCATCCAAGTGCTTTCTTTCTGAGGAAGGTGAGGAAAGAAAATTTTTCTCACAATGGACTTAAATATTCTTGGCTTGAGATGTATTTAAAATTCATTCATATTGTGTTTTCTGTAACAGTTGTTACCACAGTACACCTGAGGGTTCAAACCTGATCAGTATTACAAGGGCTTAGCACTTGATACATATGTTTACTATTATATCTGTCAAATAAATTGGAGTCAATGGGCAATTTGCATAAACAGAAAATGTGCAAACAGAAAATCAATGTTTACTATGTAGGAGCCCACAAGAAACACAGAAATTTTAAATTTCTGACTCTGATATAATTTGTATGAAAATATAGAACTTAGCTTACGCTCTGCAGTTCTCATGCTGTGAAAATGCCTTTTCTATCCATGCAGGGGCAAAATAATAGCAAATTATGTGTGCAGAAAATGTTTAGAACAAAACAAAAAAGAGAAAGAATCATGTAGCAGGGGGAAAAAAGGAGAGAACAGAACTTTGATTTGTCAGAAGTGATACACAGCTTGCAGTCTTGCACAATTTGTCTTTTGCAGCAGACTGCATGAGTCAGCTATGAATAAAATCAGTCAATTTAACCCCAGAATCAATGTTCTTTTTTGTACAACTGCTTAAAATATAAGTGGAAGGAAAAGCTTTGAAGCTCTCTTCCACTGGTAAATGCTCCACTTACAGCCAGTTTCATCTGCAGAGGAGTTTGCCCAATTTTCTGGGTATCCAGTATCTGACAATCACTTAACAAGTTGCCTGAAAATAGTTCTAATATGTTTCTTAAAATATAAAAAAATATAAACTTAGCATGAGCTCTTGTTATGACGATGTTCACTACTTTTCTCCATTGTACCTTCAGGAAGGGTATGGAGTCACCATCTTTTGACTTCCACTACATCCTATCTTATCTTGAGGCTGTGTTTAATTATCATGATTTAACAATGTCTGTGGATATATTCTTCCTCTTGTTTTCTTTCATCTGGCAGCCAGTCACATCTATTTCATACCTTATGCTGTCGTTTGTTTCACCAATTTGTTGGGTTCACATGATGGACTGAGCCACAAACAATGTTTTTTTTTAATCAATAAAACGTAATATTGAATCAATGTGACAAGCCAAAACCAAACAGACCCCATCATGGCTTAGTGTGTTGTGAAGCAGGCTATAGTTTTATTACACGGTTTTGCTTAAAAGTAAGCAAGGGGCTCCATATGGAATGGGAATTTCATAAAAAGTGTTTGTACTTTTGAGTTATTAACCTAATCTGGATTGCCTTTACTCTGTGTCATTAATTAGCATAGAAAAAAGAAGAGGTGCAGATTTTATGACTTTTATGATATATTTCTTCAGGAATTTGATTTTGGCACTGTATTCCATTTAGTTCCCACGTGTTTTGAATGGGAGAGAGGGTTGATTTCTGCTGGGATCTGGTTTTAGCACAATGATTATTATTGAAAAATATCCAAATAGTCATCAGGTTCATTCTGCTTATGTTTCCAAAATCAGCCAAGGTAATCTTGGCTTTATAAAGCTGTTTTCATTGTGTAGTCTTTTGCATATCTAAAATCTAAATCCCACTGGGTTTGCTTCTTTTCTTAAATGCTTTTATTTTGTTACCTCTATTAGAGGCCAATCTACTCCTCTTTTCTCCTCATCTACTTCCTCTGTTTCAGGCTATTTGAAGACATTGTAGGAGGAGAACCATGATAGTGGCAAAAAAAAAATCAGGAGTCTGGGGGTACCTTTTCCAACTAACACATTTTATTAAAAAGCTGAAACTCACGAATGCTTCTATCTATCTACAAAAAAGAATCAGATAAAATTTAATGGAAGGGGAAAAACATATATGCAGAAAGAGAGAGAGAAGGTACTTGCAGAATCCTTCTGGCTATTTGAAGTAGAAGGAAGAGGTCAGATGGGATTCACAAGCTGATTAAGTTGATAAACCCAGATATGTTCTGGCCCATTGACTTCAGTGGCTATTATGTTCTATTTAAAAGAAAATCAAAAACCTAGCACACACATTTTATCTGATTTCCAGAAACGGAGATTGGTTTTAGAGCATTGCTCAGCTTCCATTCATCAGCATCCAAGGAGGACAGAAGGATTCCTGCTGATAGTAAGAGCGAAGGAAGGATGGGGGGAAATCAAGTAGCCAAA
>JANHZU010007844.1:182827-200599 GCA_032468055.1 Acrochordus granulatus | reverse complement strand
GAGGAGAGGAGAGGAGAGGAGAGGAGAGGAGAGGAGAGGAGAGGAGAGGAGAGGAGAGGAGAGACATGCACATATATTCTTTCATTCTGTATATCTACCCATCTCAACAAGTGATAAATCATGGTTATTTGGCTTTACCAAAACAATTACACATGCGGGAATTTATTTGCTTTTAAGGAAGATTCTATGTATTTGTTTTATCTTATTTTGGGGAAGGAACATTAGTCTTCCATCTGTGTGCCTTAGATGAATCCGTCACTAAGCCTTGTTCTGAGTAATTCCTTTTATCTCCACCTGAAAACTGTGCCACAGCCAGTCCACAGTGTGCCCATGTTAGTTTGCTGACATACCGAACAAGGCTCTGCATCTGGAAGAGAGCACTCAGCTTTTCGTATTACTGAAAGTCGGAAGCCCTCTGACTTTTAATTGAATGATGGTTATTCTGATGACAAAGCAAAGACACATTTCTGAGACGAGGGCATTCCATCTCTCCTTCCTCTCTACCATCCCTTTCCACCTATCGCTGCATAATTTAGCAATTTTGGTCCTCGGTGATTTAATACTTACAAAATGGGGAGTGACAGATTTTATACATTAAAAGCAATAATGTTTGTCACTCCTTGTCTTTCTCTGTCAGGGAGTAAGAAAGCCAGTGATGCACTGGAGGGGCAAAGAATCCATCTGCAACGTCTACTTTCCCAGAATCTCTCATTAGCAAGAAGAGGGGGGAAAATGGTGTTCAGGATCTTCATTGCTTATGTAGAGAACCTGGAGAACAAGGCTTGTAAACTGGCTAGCGCTAAAGGAAATACAGACAGTCCTCGACTTACAACCGAAATTACAACAGCACTGTAAAAAGTGACTGACAACTGGTCCTCATATTTATGACTGTTGCAGCATTCCCATGTCATGTGATTCAGATTTGTTTGCTTGACAACAGGCATGTATTTATGACGGTTGCGGCATCCCAGGATCAGGTGATTGCCATTTGCGACCTTCCCAGCCAGCTTCCAACAAAGTCAATAGGGGAAACTGGATTTGCTTAACGATTGTGTGATTCACTTAACGACTGTGGTGAGTCATTTAACAAATCAGGCACGACTCACTTAACAACCACCTTGCTCAGCAGTGGAAATTCTTGTTGCAATTGTCATACATCGAGAACTAGCTGCATGAATTTGGTCTTCTTCAGTCTAGTTAACAGGTCAAGGAGACCTTTCTGTCCTCATAGCTTCACTCTTCATGAAAAAGATGGACTTGGAAAAGACTAGCTTTAGGTTTTGCATTCTGTAACTAATCAAGTTCCGGGACTGGCCCTTAAAGGGATCCATTCCTTGACCACATCGTACTTTGGATTTTCTTCAGTTTTGAGGATTTCAAGCCTAGAGTTTCCCAACCAACATGGCCACTTACAGGGGATTCTAGACATTCAAACTGACATATCTGGGAATATCCAATTTGTGGTGGCTGTGAAGCTAATCACTCAATATCTTGGAGGCATACCAAAGACTTTCATTTGAAACTTGGGTAAATGACAACATGTATTTTGCCTTCAGAAATCATTCTATGTGAAACCAGATGAACTGAATCCAGTAGGGTACAATCAACTTGTTAATCTCTGTTAACATTCACTTTTTATTTCTTTTTGTGTTGTCGGTATTTGAAAATGAACAATGTAATTTCATTTATTAATTATCCAGCAGGAGATTAGATGATAGATAAATAGATAGAATGAAAAGTGAGTCATTTATTGTTTGCATGATATTCCAAAACTAAGTTCCTGTTATTGTGTATCACATGAGACTGCATTGTGCCCACAGTGGGCAGATGGCACCCTTATCAAAGGCTGATTAGGTAATTCTGGGAGAGAGGGATTATACTAAAAGATTACTAATTAGGAGGATGAAATAAAGAGGAGCAAAAGTAACATAGTAATAATTTGCTAGTAATAATAATTTGCAGTGTTTTTCTAACATCACAGAAGCTTCCAAATTGGCAAAGGCCCCAAAAAGTTATTATGTCATTCTGGTCCAACGTATCTGGCTGATTGCTATGATTGAAAGGACAATGTAATCAGGAAGGGCAGAAGGTATTAATGAAGAGGGATGATAGATACTGGGAAAGAAGAAAATCAAAGGAAAAATGAGGCTAGACCAGTGTGTCTCAATCTTGGCAACTTTAAGGTGTATGGACAGCTGGCTGGGGAATTCTGGGTGTTGAAGTCCACATATCTTAAAATTGCCAGGGTTGAGAAACACTGGGCTAGACAAGGAGGCCACAAGCGTCCACTGGCGCAGCGCATGAATGGGGTAAAACAATGAGCATGAAAGGAAAAGATACTTATTAAGGAGCTCCATCAGCCAGGAAAGCTGGAGTTGATCTCAGCAAGATGTACTTCCAAGGAACCGTCCTCAAAGTAAAGATGTATAAGAAATCCACAGTGGATTTCCAGTAGGGGTAGAGTAGACCCAGATAAGGGCAGCAGTGACCAAAATCCATTACCACCTATCAAACTTCATTCAAAAATATGTTTAAAAGAAAGAGGGGGGGGAGAAGGAGACAGAAAGGAGCTCCTTAAAAATTTAAATATTAAAATTATGTATTAAAAAGGAAAGAACCAACAGTAATCGCCATAGCCACAGACTGTTTGTTTGCTACCCTCTATAAGCAGTATACAGTTTGTTGGTGAAATGACTTTGAAGATATACCACGTAAGGCTGAATATATGCTGACATTTTGCTAGCCGTACTGTAACTTCTTCAGAGCAGATCTGAAAGCGAAGTTGCAACAGATGTCACGTCCTCATACATTGCTTCTGTTCAACGGTGCGGAATGCCCACAATCAATTGCTAACTGCCATGTAGTTAATAGCTGATATTTTTTGTTTAAATTACTCGATTGCTTATAACTTCCTATTGCCTCATGAATAATTCTGAGGAAATATGTGCTACATCATGCCAGGATGTTGATGTTCTCCAGGATTAAATTTGCGATTTGGCCCTTGTGATTCGTGTTCAGCAAAGCCAATTCTCCTGTGCTTTTAAGCCTAATGTTTTTGCGGGTTCTTTAATTCTGCATTTTATAGCTTGTTGTGTCTGTTCAGTGCAATTGACCCCACACTGGTAATTTATTTTATCGTTCCAACTCCCACAACTAAGACGCAAGATAATTTTGTGTCCATTTCCAAGTACCACATTTTAGGAAAGATGTTGACAAATGGAATGTCTTTGTAAAGTAACCTGCCAAGATGAGAAAGGCCTTCACTTCTGCTGGTTTGAGGATAGAGGCATAAAGGAAATTTGGTTGCAATGTTCCAGGACCTTATTTCTTAACTTGATGTTCTCCTGATTCATCATCTTCTACCATTCTTGGCCAGCATTGCATCAAGTTGGGGAAGGCTATTCTAGTCAGACACACACAATGACTCTCATCATAATATACTTCTTTTAATCTTATTCAATGGTTTATATTGTCCCTAGTCAGAAAGCATGACTTGCTTGCCTGCGGACACTAATGGACTCTGCCATTCATTGCTTTAGCAATATAAACAGCTCTTAAGTGCCAGCTGCTAGAGGGAACAGCATGCACCACAAGTCTAGGAGTTCCATTAAAGGTAGTTCAAGAGAGTAGCATCAGTGGCTTTTGCTTGTTAAGACTACTTTGTTCTCTATTAATTCACACAGCTCCTCAAAAACATGATGCATGAGTGTCATGTCCACCCTGGGCTTTTGAAGCTCTCCAAAGTTTCAGCATGGGAATGTCCTGCTATTTCCAGCAGATGCAATGGGGTGAAGTTGCCAGCTGGTTGCATTAGAGAGAATGCAAACTGAGACGCCAAGCTGGATTTGGCAGGCTTAGCTCAATGTGTGCTCATGTAGGCATGAATACCACAACGGGTATTCCCAAAATGGCCCTGGACAGCAATGATGGCTGCAGAGAATTGAACGACACTATTGTTTAGCTTCAATCAAACGACCCTCTTGATGCGACATGAGCTACAAAGGCACTATATCCTAATTAACTTTAAATGTCTCACTCATAAAGCTGTCAGTGTCTCGCTCTAATGTCTGTAGTTTTAATGGTGCATTTGATTAGGAGGTGATTTTATTCACTCAAAGGCAGCCGGCTTATTTGGAGAAGGATCAGTCTAGATAGTTGGCATACACGCTCACATACACAAGCGCACACACACACACCCCCGCTGGTTCTAGTTGTATTTGCAGATATATTAGGTGTGTGCTACAAGTAGGTAGACGCAGGCTTTTTCGACTTGTAGGCATTTTCTTAAAGCAGATGCATTTTTCTGGGAATGCATAAATAAATGATGTAGTTTTTTAAAAGAGCTGCTGAAAGGTGTAATGTGCATGCCCATAGCTGCTCTCCAATGTTTTTCTCCTTCAGATCCATATCTCTGGGATATTTCTTCTTCAAATTATCCTCTTGGTGCTTTACTGCTATAAAGATAGTCCTTTTAAGAGGACCTATAACATGATCTAGATTTGCTAATGCCTCCAGTTTTAATCTTCCTTTCTGAGTTCATATCAGAATCAAGAATGTTGGTCTCTAGAATGTGAATAATTTTCCTTTTGGGGGTAGACCTCAAATATAAATAAAACTATGGCTCAGGATTTGAGTTGAGAAACAGCAAAACCATGGTCATACATTTCAAAATCTAATTGCAGAGAGGAAGTGAATGGTCAGAAGGACACAAGCTAGACGGTCAATAAGTCAAAACCAAGACAAAGTAAGCTGGATTCTAGTTTGTGTTCCAGAGAACGAGAGTATGAGAAATAAAAGTAGCTTGTAGGCAGTAAAAAAATATTAGTAAGGCATTCAAAGTCCAAACTGGAAAACTAGCTGTTCAAACAGTCTCACAAGGAATAGGCCTTGATTGCTTTTTCCAAGCAGAGAGCATTGTATTCAAAGCGTAGCTCCCTCATCTTAGCTGAGATAACCCTCATAGGTATAGAATGAGCTTTTCTGAATGGCTATAACGCTATTCTTGAGTGCAGCTATATTCCCATAACACCCTCCTCTCTAACTGATGACTTCCAGATTTATCCAATTTCTGAAGTTTTATCTATGGGGCTGCTGTTCTCAAGGGCTAGGTAGCTGGACCAGTGAACATGGTCTGAGAGGGTGAATCTCAAGTTAGTGTTAATTTAGTAGAGGTGATGCAAAGCTCAGCAAGATGGTCCGATTTATCTTTTCCCCTCCCCTTCCATATCCTGGAAAATCTTACTCAGAATGGAAAAGGGTTTTTAAAGTAGTGCCAGCATTCCTGTTGATTTAACTCTGCACCCTAAGTCTACCAGATTTGGACTTCAAAACTCCAAGTAATCATTAGATGGCAGCAGAAGGTTAGATTTTTATGTGACTTTGTAATGCCATCTGAATGCAATGACTATCCTGTGGCAGACTACACATTCTCAGATATCTAATACAGGTCTTCTGCTGTTGTTCTCACATTTTAAATGTGCTTTTTCATAAGTAATGTTTTTATTTGTAAGGTTTGGAGAAAGTATTTTTTTCCTCTTGGCATGTCACCTCTGCTCCATTGCAAATATCTGTAAACAGTGGCTGTGATTTGTAGCAATGAACTGTGAAGAGTTATCAGGTGTAGTATCACTGCACCTTTTTTGGCCACCTGCATGGTTGTTGAACAACATAATGCTGAAGATGAAAAGAAAAATGCCTGCTGAAGATGTGACATCACACAGTTTAATTCCCCAACGGTGATTAGTTGGTCAAATCTATTAACTCAAAGGAGATTAAGAGAACTCTTTCACACTTCTGTGCAGCCCATCCATATTGTTTCTGCTGAAATCAATTTGCAACAAGATTGGCAAGGAACTTTATTCAACATGGGTTTCTGTACCAAACACTGAGAATGGGAAGTCTTTGCAGTCAAAATTCAAATAGTAGTTGGAGTGGTGATAGCCATCCCATGTCAGTCTTTTTATTCAAATGCTCAGTAATATTCTCAATATTTCATTTGTGAATAGAACTGAGCAAGAGAATATTCAGTGTGTCCTTGAAATCACCACTGGAGGGGAAATATCATATCCTGTCTAACACCCTGCTTCATGCAGCACATTCAGTACTAAAATTTCCCCAGAAGCCTGAGTAACGTCCTATATGAGCTGTATCCATCTCACTACACCTCTCAGAATTGTATGCAATGTGTGAGAGCAACTAAGAGAGAGAAGCAAACATTTTTGATGAACCAGTGGGCCCTCAAAAGTCCCCTTGACCGTCAAAGAATTGCACAGCTCTTATATCCATCAGTATAAGGGCTGCTTCAGGCTTAGCACATTGAGGAAGGACTATAACCAAGTAAGAACAGGGTAGAAGCACTGTTGGAAAGAGTTGGATGAGGGCTCCAAGGCTTTGTGGGGTTCAGTACACCTGGCTTGCTCCTTAAGCCACCTGCTCCCCACAAACTGCAAAAAAAAGAGTTAAAACTGTGCACTGATGATGTTACCTAGTCAGGAAATGAAATGTCTGCAAGCATACAATCAGGCTCAGAGAGCACCAAGGAACCCATAGTACAACCCCGAGCTACAAATATTCTCTTCTGTAAGTAAGGTTAAAACAGTTGGCTTCATTCCAAAGAAATACTACTGGATTTCAGGTAGACCCGAAGTGGCTTATTTTGCACTCCTAAAAAGTAGTGTTTCAAACCTTGGTAGGAAGGGTCAACAGCATTAAAATGTCAGGTGTGACTGGGTGAGCAAAACCTTGCCCAGTTTTAATACACGAAGGTTAAAAAAGGGCGGGCTTTGATCACGCCCCCGTTTTGAAGCTGCTGACTTCCTCTTCTGGTTGCTCCTTCCCTTGAAGAAGAGTTTCTTATGGCTGAAGCATTTCACATCCTGATAAAATATTTAGCTGTTGTCTGCTATCTAGCATATGTTCCTTCGTGCAATCTCCCTCCACACTAGAGAACATGAAGATGGATTTGAAACCCGATTTTCTCTCTGGCATGCCCTTTACAGTATTGAGACTGTAAGAATCTGGATCTGTTCAAAGGCCTCACCGGTCTATCGGTGATTGCAGTCCTCTTCTTTCCCCAGAGTTTGATCTTGGTTTGCAACCGTGTCCTTTGGAGATACCTCCCTTGCCATGAAGCCGCCTTCAGACCTGCAATGCTTCTCAGTAACAGGCATTTGCGTCCCCACCGGGAACTGACGGGTGACCGAAAGAGTTCAGACTCATAACCATTAGAAAACAGAATGGTGACAATCTGAATATAATGATAGTGCTGATTATATCTGCAGTAGATAGTGCAAACGATGAAAACAATATGAAACAATAACACTACAAGGCAACACTGACAGTTCAACAAGTCATTAACGCTTTGTTTAAGTCAGCATCTAAGTGGTGTTGGATTAAGTATAGGCAATTTATCTAAACTCATAGCAGACTGCTCCGGTGGTTGTGGCATTTTACTTCTTACTCCCAGGAACGTAATTAATAGTTCACAGTATCTGCCTTGTTATTCTCTACTTTCTTTCCCAGTTAATAGAATGTTCAACTACGTGGGTGGTTTCTCTCTTGATTTTTATAACAATTATGTAATATGTTCAGGTTCAGTCTTCTTTCTCTTGGCTAATACACCATGATTGCCTTTTTTCATTATTTGAAGACCGTGTTTTCCACTATGACAGATAGATGTTAATTCTTGGATTCTTGCCAGTTAAATTACTTGCTGCAGTGGATAAAGGAAGCAATTTCTCCCAGTGTAGATCTTTTTACTGATTTGATCCTGAATTATATTTATGTTATGGATGTTATAGTATAATAAATGTAATATATGTTATGTTGGGTGCACAGTCAGCCAGATGTTCAGACCGGATCTGGTGTTTTTGTCCACCTGTCAAATCCTTCCCGAGGATTTTTTGGATAGGCAGGTGTTGTTGCTTGATGGTGTTAAAGGTATTGTTGCAGGATGCAAGCTGTTCCAAGCAAAGCTGCCATTGACTGATGATGATTTTGTCAATGGTGTTTGTGTGGTGAGCCATATGTTTTGGAATTGCACCCATGGTACCTGTTGTACCATTGGTACTGTCTCTGTTTTCCTTTGCCACAATCTACTGTTCTACTTCTATTTGCAGGTCTTTGAATTTTGTAATTCTCTCCCGTTCTTTCTCTTCTACTTTGCTCTCTCCAGGTACTGCAATGTCCACTATCCAGACTGTTTTGTTTTTCTTAATGATTGTGAAGTCTGGAGTGTTATGTGGCAGATTTGAATTCTAAAGTCCCAGAGGACTTTTGCTCCTTCATTTTCTATTACTTTATTTTGTGGTCCCCACCAGTTCTTGCTTGCAGGCAAGTGGTATTTCTTGCAGATATTACAATGCACCATTGTTGCTACTTTGTCATGCTCTTGCTTGTGGTCTATCTGTGCAGTCTTCTGCAGCAGCTAATTAGTGGTCCACTGTTTCTTCAGCTTATTTGCAAAGACAGCATTTGCTTCTGTTGCATCTTCTCAATTCTGGCTTTGTGTGCATTTGTTCTTAAGACTTGGTCTTGTACAGTCAGAATTCTCTTTCTTCAACTTTCCTGCTGTTAGCCATTGCCGCTCTAGGTTTCATTGAGTTACTCAATTTATCAATCAATTCTTTATCCTCAGCTATGCATCAATTAGGAATGGTGCTTTAAAAAAACCATTTAGAAATCAGTAGAAGTTGACTTGTGGATTTTTAATATGTGCACTTTTTGTCCATACCTTTCCTAGAGTCGACACTTTTGGCTGCACATGTTTGCATACATTTGTGCAGCACAACAAGCTGCAAAGTTCTTTAAAACACATGCTCATGTGTAAAAATTTTTTTTTAATTTTTCATAAATGTAACATACTCATGCTACCTGCTCAGGTTTTCCTATAAGTTCAGGGGGTTCAAAAATGGTAAATCTGGATTTCTCATATCCTATTCTGATGGATGCCTTTGCTTCAGACTTCTAAGTAACATTCTAAGTAATGTTACTTACATTCCTAGAAGCGATAATGGTCTTCTAGGTTTTGAAGTTGTTTGCCTTTGGCTTCTTGTTCCTAGGGATGTGAGAGAGTGACTTAACACTACATCACTCAGCTAGCTTCTATGTGAAGCTAGCACTTAAGTTCTTTCGGCTTTTAGCTCAGTGCCTTTAATGCAATTCCAAACTGTCTCTCTTCCCTATTTTATACATCATGAAAAAATGATTTTTTGACTACTGGAATTTGTTCATTGAAAACTGACCTACACTGTCTCCCTTCCCATTCCATCACTCCTGCTTTCCATCCTTTGAAGGAGTCTGCATTAAAAAAATGTAGGCAGGTTCTGTGTAACACAGTTAAATATTGTGAAATCGTCTCACTTGTCAAAGTTATTATGATTGACTACTTGTATTCTTCCCCAGAGCACAGAATAATTTGCTAAACTGATATTTATGATGGCAGAATTGCCCCTTCCCTGTGCCTTTATCAGAAGAAATCAGGTTGCCAATTTTATTCTTTTGGCAGGTTCCACTAATGCATTTTTCTCCTTTATGTTCATTAAGGAAGGGTCAGGAAGTAAAATCTCTTAATAGGAAGACCCATTATGGAAAAAAACTTATAGAGCATACTTGTTGCAATTATACTTCAGTACCAATTTATGTGATGCATGTGATATAAAAAAAAACTCTCAGTAGACAAAAAACTTCATTTTTATCATTCTAGTGATTATTACAATCCTTTAAGGTGAAGCAGCATTAATATCTTCTTATTAAAGATCGGTGATGATGACATTAAGAAAATGTTGGATTGCAGAAGGCTCAGCCAAACAGCTATAATGACAAACAATTTGGGCAAAAATGTGTCTTGGCTGAATCTTCCCTGGGCTATCTATACCCAAAATTTATTCTTAGGAATGGTAGCTTTTTTGTTCTCATGGATCCATTTACATTTTGTAACACTCTTTGGTCTATTTTTTTTTTAAACTTTGCTTTACTTATGCAAACTTTGGTTGAGGTGAAAAACAGCGCCAATTCTATTGCAGATGAACGGTGAGCTTTTGAATAGTGCAGGTGACGTGATCTCTTGAAATGGAACTTCTATATGCTGCTTGGGAAAAACTATAACAGTGAGTGGTGGGGATGGGGTCCCCATGGAAGACAGCCTCGTCAGTCTGTTGATTGGCTATTGCTAACTTCAGTTTTGCACATTTCTTGGCAGCGCTATCAGTTATGCGCAAGCCCAACAAATTTCCTCTGGCACCCTAACCTTTGGGATTATTGAAGTCAAGGCTGTGTGGGGAGTAAGCCATTATGGAGTCAGCAGTGACAGCTTGAAAAATGGTCAAACAAGAGAACAAATGCCATTCATGGCAGGCAATGTAATGAGTTGCTCCAGGGCATTATTGGCTGCAGCCAATCCCATATTCAACCATATCTCAGAGGTCATAGACATTATACCACCTATCTGAATCAACACATTTTCTACCATTTTGTCCACCACTGATTTTCCAGTTTCTGTAACCCTCTAATGAATTTTCTTCCATTTGTTGCTTACAAAGGGAAGGGAAGAGGAGTTCAAATTTGGAATCGGGCTACTGTGCTACTCACTTGGACTAAGACTCCTAGGCTAACTTCCAGCTAACAGGATTCTTAACCAAGAGCAGCTGCAGTGCTGTGAAAATCTGGAGCTGTCCCATTTCAATTTCAGCATTTTGGGTGAAGGAGGGGTCTGGAGTGGAACCAGGTAAGGATTCTGCAAAAGAGCTCTTGTATGATTTCCCAGCTCTTTCTCATTCCAGGAGTACTGGCAAAGAGCTGTTGCTTTTGACCACAAACACGTAGTTGATTAAAGAAGCATCTGCTCCCTCTCTTGGAAACAGGGTGGCTCCACGTTCCTACATGGGCTCTTAATGTTGATATTTAGTATCCTCACACCTGGTTTTGAGGAATACCCACCATGACTTGGTGTGAGTAGAATTACCATGCCATTCTTTGGCTCCTACCATTTTAATGCAGTTGCAAGAAGGAAGCAAATGGTATGTGTATGTGTGTGAGCACACATGATGTTTTTCTGAGAGCCTCAGGTACCTTAATAATCAGCCAAAAGAAACATCTTTTCTGCAGCAGACAAAGCTAGTTCTTCGTAACCAGTCCCAGCAATTCCCTCCAGAATTGAAGAATACAGAATTGATTCTGCTGGATAATAATAGTCTAGCTTTCCTCTATAAAACGTGTCTTCTCTACTCCAGAACTCTTCTGCCCAATGAAAACCTAATCTGCTCTTGTCTTACATTAATTAGGCCTCTTTCTCTGCCTGAAGAAGAGGCTTACATTAATATCTGCACATTATCTTATACAACTAAACTTTGCTTCAGCACCACAGTCTGAGGACTTATAGAACTTATTTCTTGCTGGTTGTGCTGTTGGGTGCCCGTCATGATTTTCTGAGGCTCCCAAGTTCATACAACATATATAAGTAATCACTTAAAGATCTCAAAGACTTAATTCACATGACCTGTTAAGATGATTAACTAACAGTATGTATATATGGACTTATTGGCTGGTGTGATATGCATATGCTCCCTATTTGGTTAGTTTATAATATAATGCTTAATACATATATACATACATCATGCATACAAGTAGGAAACTGTGTTTCCTAAATACGCTTCATAATAGAGTAGTAATACTGGAGAAACAATATTTCTGGTGCATGAAGGATGAGTTTTCTTCTTTCCTCATCAGCACCACCACTTCATTTAAGAAAGTCTTCCACGTTCTTATTTTGCCTCTGGAGTTTTCAGCAGCTGACAATTTCTTTTGCAATATTTTCACTGGGCATTTTGTATTCTTATTCCAAGAACCAAATATGAGTTATCTCTGTTGTCCATAGGTAGCATAACTCATGTGTGGAATAAAAGATTTTCTGGACCAAACTCAGCAGGAGGCTTGTGAAATACATCTCAGCTTGAGTTCACTTTCTGATTTTCTTGGAGAGGAATTGATAAAGGGATTGCTTGAAATAAGAGACAGCAATCTTTTTGGAGATGACTTTCCAACTTGCTCTTTGCCTAAGTCTTTTCTGAAGCAGATCTATATTTAATATCAAGCAGCAAATGGTACAGCACTAACACTTTTCTAGCTAAGGATATGTTATATCTCCCAGCAGCAGATTCTATAAGATGTGCTATACAAAAGGAACCTTCCTGTCTTAGTATTTGCTGTATAGATGTGCTGGGAATTCTTAAGCATTCATTGCAAATTTCTGCCACCATTCCATCCCAATGGTGCTGGGACTGATCCCCAAGTAAAATATTAAAATACGTGATGGTTATCCATTGGAGGAGGTATTTATTTATTTATTTCTAGGCTATCTCATCAAACTCTACTAATGGATTACGGTTAAGGCTGTAAGTGAGACTGGAAAACAAAACGTCCTTTTTTAATAAAAAATAAAAATATTTGATGAAGGCAATAGCAAACTACCTTTACCTTCTAATCAATAAAACACATCCATAAATTCTCCAGGACATATTTAGCTTTTAGACATTCCAAATCACAACCTTTCTACCGAATGATACCATAGTGAACCTTCCAGAAAGACTGGTATCTCATTTAGAGGGTACTACTTTTCCTAGAAGAAAAATCTAAAAGGGTATCATACTACAGAATATCAATCAGGCTAAGACACCATATTGTTTGTTTGGACATGTGTGTTGCTACCAAGCTTTAAAGTTTAGGGTACACACATGTTTTAGTTTGTTGGGCTACTCAGCCACTGAAAAGCAACCATGTATGTTGCCTTTGTATGAGTTCTTTGAAAGAAAGGTAGAAAGCAAGCGTCAGAAGAAAATGAGGATGTCTACTGTTCCAGTAGACTTCAGTCTTGGGAAATGTTAGAGAGTAGGGGAACAGTTGATAGAAATGTTTCCTTATTTTTCAGTGAGAACTTAATCAACATGACATATCTTTAGTAACTTTTCACTGATCAAGAACATGTGAATATAGAAAAGAAAGGGCAACAGAGCATCTTGCAAAACAGTTTGTAGGCCTACATATGCAGGCACCAAAGTAATTGGAAGCACATCTCATTGATGTCAGCTTGGTAGGAATTGAATGACGACAACAATAGCCTCCTGTTAAGCTGTCATGTTGCAGCCTATGGCTGATTAATTTACTGGTGTCTTCATTGCAATATTTCTTCCTGGTTCTGTCCCCCCTCTTCCAATATATTCATTATAGAACTAGGAAAGGGCTGCATTCTGCTCACAAATTGCTGATCTAAACATTCCAAATAAATTATCTTGAATAATAGATGAAAATGACTGCATAATTTATAATGCTACTGTCTGAGTCAAAGATGGAGGCATTGTCTTTAGCCTTGAACCTCAGGTCAGACAGGGGCTTTGTCTGTTCTCAGTCCGAATGCTAGACACGATCTATGCTCAAAGGACCGGATGAACTCTGGATTCATGAAAACAACAAATGGCTGTTGTGGATTATATACTCAGTTCAAATCAGCAAAAGCACAAAACATTCAGCTAGAATGGGTGCAAAACATGCACGTACAACAGAACAACAAGAAAAGGATCCAAGGTATCTACATGATATGATGGATGTGTATTGCAATCAGCCACAAACAATTGCCTCTCATCGACTTTCTCAGTACCCCCTAATAAACCACTCCCTTTTATTAGTGCTGGTGAGAGAGTAGATTTCATAATCATGGCACTCCTTTTTTTTTCATTTGTCCACCCCAATATTTTTCAGGTATAGAAAATGAAAGCAATATTGTTTTGTTTGTTTGTATGTATAAGTGCAGATTGTTGACTTTGATACAATCCTCCCAACTAAAAGGACTGATTACTTGGGAGGAAACTGCTTTCTTCTACAAAGCTACATAATTTTTGATACCCTTCTGTAACTTAGAAATGAGCCAAGAAGCTATGTTTCTTCCTATCTCATATTCAGTAGGGAACACGATTCTAATCATTCCTTTTCTTGCTGAATATGGGAACAAAATTTTCCTCCAAGAGTTCTTAAGCTAAAATATAATTAATAATCCATTTCCAAGTGGGAGAGTAACTACTTGTCACTAGATTTGCAAACCTTTGCATGAAGGACTTTCCTATTAGCAACATGACTCCTTGTACATTGTCCTGTTTGAACAATGTCCTCCAAAGGACATTACCTTTGCCTCATTTCAGGTGAAAAAGGTGGGCTTTCAGCCTTTCATGGTAGTCTAAATAAGAAGCACCAACCATGAGTTCAAGCACTACTTTTATTGTAAGGTTACAGTAAGGGAATCTTGCAAATCTGAAAGCACTTCCCACCTGCCCTGCCCTTGACTCTCCAGAGAACTAGGGAGGGTCAACTCTGAAGTGCTTTTTCCAACCCCATTCCTGCTTTGAACTGCTGTCTAGGCTGCAGCTCTTCCTCCTGTCTCCCAAGGTCATTTTCACAGCCCATTACATTGTCTTACACTCTGAATTCCCTCCCCAAAACTGTGCAGTTGGGGATGTATCTCAGTTTTGCTAGCTGGGGCCACTTCCTATTGTGGACAAGAAAAAAAGAGGAAGTCCATTTGAATTACCAGGCTGCATTACCTACATTAGATAACCCTGAGGTTAACTATTTCCATACTAAGCTGGCCTGTCCATTTTTCATAATGCAAGTTACTGATTCCTTCAACTCTATCTTGCTTCTGATTTGTTGTGTTACATTTTCTAGCCATATCCTTTCAAGAAGCATGTGGGATATTCATCAGTGGCTTTTTTTTTATGCTGCTGTGGATTCTGGAGTCTGAAATTGCTGTAAAGCTTTGGTGACTTTGGAATTCAGATTCAAGGGCATGCTTTTTCTAGCTGCAAATGCCTAACTGGCAAGTTTGCATTGTGCCCATGAAATTTAGTCCATGCCTGCTGGGGACAAGATAACAAGGTTTTAATTAGAATGCCAAAAGGATTGTCCTCCCTCCTGCTGAGAAAAGGTGGGACGCTGGCAAGGAGATTTACTTCCTGCTCCTGTGCTGGGTATCTTCTGGACTTCAATCATTTCTTTCATCCACAGAGTCCAACGTGCCTTGCAAGTCTTTATTAGCCCACACTGCATCCATCTCCAAGTGCCATGAGCCTTTTATGACAGCACTTTTATTTAAGATGGAGAAATGAAAGAATCACAGCTTGCTTTCCAATCCTGTGCTAATTTCTCTGATTAGTCTCCTTTTCACTGTTCATTTTATTTGTTTGTTTTCTTCTGGTATGTATTATTGGAAGCCTCCTGGAGTCTGTTTGATAGTCCAAGGAATGCTTTGCACTTAGCAGTCCAGGATGCAAACTTGTTCTATGGAAGATTCTCCTTTGTTTTCCAAGAGAAGCAAAACAGGAACTTGGTGAGAAAAATATACCAGTCTCTGTGATGGGGGTCCATCGAAACCATCCTTTAAAAAATCTATTTTCAGGCTGTAGCAGCTTAGAATGTATTTTTTAATCTTGTACTGCTTTATACTGGTTATTTTAGGTGGGACCATATGTTGTTTTAATCACATTGTCTCTAAAACAATGGTTATTTTATTATACTTGTAGCACTGTGTTTTTTTAAATTAATAAGCTGACTAGACAAATAATATCATAGGAAGGTTCAAAAAATGTTTTAAATAACTAAATACAGTTTGAAAACTTGCTTAAATATGAAAGACCTATTGGGCCTCCAAAAGAATAAAACAGAATGATTTATATGAATGGGGGTTTGGGATTGTGGTACGACAAAGATAATAGATTTTGTATGTTTCAGGAGCAGGGGTGTCAGAAAACTCCATTATCTGCCACTGATATATATTGAATTCCTCATGTTTAAGTTTTGTCTAATTTTAAGCAATTTCCATTCCATCCTCCAAACTCTGTTTTCCTTTGCCGGATTGGTGTCTGTGATTAGATGCCTTCATGCTTCAGATCTGATGTTATAGTTCAAGACTACCATAACTGGGCTGAAAACCTTGGGTGACCATACAACAGCTTCTTTGTTGCCATCTTGTGATCTGCTGGATTTTTGCTACCCTACCCTACCTTAGATCTACAAGCCTAACTACTGTCGATTTACCCATTTTCAGACTTCATTATCAGTTGGGAGAAGTTAATGATGTGTTCAGGTTCTTAATTACTCAAGTCACCTAAGGCAACAGAATCCTGTCCTTCTATTACAGATAGTAAACTAGATAATTTTTTCCCACATTCACACTTTCCCCTGTGATATATTGTCTAGTTTGGTAAGTGAGGAACGTATTTCTGGACCAGATTTAAATCTATAAATATCAAGTTCATTAGTGCAGATCTATTCATCTTAACCGGTCTAAGAAATAAAAGACAACTGAACTGAATTTATTAATCCACTTTTCAAAAGGTGGAAGCTATTTTTGCAGGGCATTTGGAAATAGAGTCTTGAAAATAGGTGGCCTCTTAGTCCCACAGGCGTCAAATGAAAGAGTTACTAACCAAATTATTTTAGGTTGCGCTCCAAACATTGGTGCAGGATTGTATCATCATGTCTCAGCCTCAACCATGGAATTCAGGATGGGCTCATTCTCCATACAGCATTGCTTTTCACTCAGCTTCCTTGATTCTGCTGATATGGAGGATGTTGGAAATAATTGATGGTTTCAGATAATTTGACAGTTTACTCCATGGCTTACAACCATGAGAAGGATCGCTCTTTAATAAACCCATAGAGCATTTTGTACACATACATGGACGGAGGGGGAAAAACAGAGAGGAAAAAAGAGAGATTGGTTTTCCTCCACCAGAGTTTATTATCCCATGCGCTTGGCTTCAGTTTTTTTCTGATGCCTTGTCCATCAACTGCTAAAAAACTAATTTGGTACGAAATAAATACAACTTGAGTAAATTAAGTGAAAAGGCTTCAGAGAACCCAATTACTCTCTGTCTCCAGGATGCTTGGAAATGGAGTTCATTTCCTCATAATGAACACAACGGTGAGTGACAGCTTGGCAAAATGAGCCGTAGCTTCATCAGCATTGGGAACAGAAAGAGAGAAAGAGACAGAGAGACAGAGAGAAACACTGGGAGTATTTCTGGAACTCTGTGTGTGCGTGCGTGTGTATGCATGCACGCATAATCTTGTGTGTGTCTGAATGTGCAGATCTGTGCCCGTTATGGATACTTTATGTATGGAAAGGAGTTTTTCCCTTGGGAGACACACATTTATAGCAATTCATCTTGGCCTGTGGTTCCTCATCTGCAAACTCCTGAGAGAAATCGTGTTTATTATGGAAGTCATTTGTTAATAAAAATTGGAGCAGCAGCTCATTTACAAACTGTGACAGCTCTAGTTAAAGTCGCCCGAGCGTTTCCATTCAACCCCCCTGCCTTGGTTTCATTTGCTTCATGTTTGTAACTTCAAGGCTATTCCCCCTGCTCACCCTCAAATCCAAATATAATCCTGGCAGAGAAGCTCCTTAAATATTTTGAGCAAAAATACCCACCTTTGGGAATGTTTTTATAGAGGAAAGTTTCAGTGGAAACTGGGGACGACGGAGTGGATTTTAGACTTGCCCACAAATTGCTCTTTTAGAAAGGCACCTAAGGTGATTTGCTGTGCTCCCTTTGTGGTTGGACCATCTTTAGAAATATCCAGGGCTATCAGACAACCACTAAATAGATATCCTTCTGCCTTACTAGGTAAATCAGACAGAAAATACAAGCAGATGAGCCAATTTTACTTTACTGTAAAGCTACATAACAGAATCCTCCAAGTCTGAAACTACAAATGTCCCACCAT
>JANHZU010007844.1:165108-176537 GCA_032468055.1 Acrochordus granulatus | reverse complement strand
GTGGCTTTTTTATGTGTGTCTTTCTGTTCCTTAAGACACTTATATGCTAATCCATTGATTGATTGACACTTAGATGCCTTTGTGGTGTACAGATTACTATTCATTAACAACCCAGAATTCTGACAGCCAAGAGAAGCCTGCCCTTTTCTCTAGCAAGATGATTTGGGATGAGCCAAAGCATTAAGTATCAGTAAGTGAATGTTCACTTGTATGTAAGGCCTAGAGGAAAATGGGGGAAGAACAGCAGAAAACAGCAGAGATGAATGTTAGCTGCAAAGGTGGGGCATTGGCTAAGTTTTTGTGGGTTTGAACAGCTGATGTCAAAAAAAAGTGAGTCCAACTGTGCTCTTGTAAGCTTTGAAAACTCCAAGATGAAATTTGCCTGGAAAAAGTAGAGGAGTCTACTTGATGTGTTGGCACCATGAAGCAGAGGGCTGAAGAGAAAGAGTGAAGTATGCTACACACAGATAAAGTAACTGCCATAGTTTTCAAGCTTTTTTGTGAAATTGAAATTATGTTGTCTACTACTTACGTCTTTTGCATCTCTGTGTATGTATTTCTTTACTTTGGATAAGACTAAAAGAAGGGGTGACTCCCAATCTCAGTATTCTGTGGAACATCAAAAGATAGTATAAAACTGCAGTAAATATGAATGGATTACACACATCTCATATAACTTTATGTTCCTATATCAGATGAAACCTTATTATATATGGGAATTTAAGCAGCAGCAAACTCTCAAAACTTAGTCTTCACCTTGTCTTTATTGGCAAAGAACACCAGAATTAATCATTCTGACAATTTAGCAGAGTGGATTTACACAAGCTGTTGAAACATTTCTAAACTTTTACGACCTGCAGCAAATATCTTATTTAAAAGGCTGCCTCCTAACCAAACTCAACCCAAACTAAGGTTTAATATAAATAGGCTTATCCTGGGAATCACAGTTTTGTTGTGTTCTTGATAACACACTCCCACATTGCTTAGGTAATAATCCTTATAATTAGTTGGAATGGCCATATTCTTCCAGTGGTGGTGTTGCTTGTAGGGACAGAGTTCATAAGTTTAATTAGGGAGCTGTAACTTCAGTCATGCCAATCCTGAGGTTTTTTTAGAGCAAACTTTGATTTGTTCCCCTTGGCTGATAATTATGATGGTACCAATACGTTATTTGCTCAATTATTTAACTGTATTCCAAGTTCTATAGGTTTAAGCATAATAGCCTCTCAGTAGAAGTGAATGTGCATAGCTCAGGGTTGAACTGTAGAGTCCTTGATGCTCTCTGAGTTTGGTTGTTTGTTGCAGATGTTCCATTGTCCAGCTAAGTAATATTGGGTAATGCTGAGTAATGAAATGTCTACAAGCAAATAACCAGGCTCAGAGAGCACCAAGGACTCCATTATATCCTCTTTTTTCCTTCCTTTGCCCACCGCGCAAACTGAATGGATGAGATTAGTTGGGACCACCATTCAGATTTTAAGAGAAGCAGATTTTTTGAATACCTTCTCCTAATAAATGTCTAATTCTGCACACTTTCTCTTAACCTATTCATCTTGGGAACATCTTTTTAGTTGCAAACTGCAAATGTATTCTGGCTACATCAAAAATGGGTAATGTCCGTTTCATAAAAAATTGGACTGAACACATTTATTCTCCATCACTTGGGGTGATGGAGCAAAATGACACAGGAAATTTTGTGAAGATTAGATGTCTTTTCCAAAAGCTCAATTCATTCAAATACAAAGTGGCCTTGATAGAACAGAATGCTTTAGTTGCATCTTGTAGAACAGGCTTCTAATTTTGACTGTTATGAATTTTATTGACTGTCAGGAGAAAAAAGAAAGATTAATCCATGCTGGTGAGTCCTGCCTGCAGAAAGCGATCATTTCATTTCCAAGCTTTTTAGAAACTATCTGACAGGAGTTGTGACCTTGTGTATGCATCACTGCCTCTCTAGTTTCTTAAACTCTGCCCTGGTGATTTATGGAAAGCCTCATTTTAGCAGAAATGCCCCATAAACCAAACCTAAAATGGCTTTTCAAAATGAGCAAAACAGAATTAAACATTTGATGATATTTCCTGTGGACCTTTATTAATTTGGTGTGACTGGGGAAACGGGACATGTGGAAAACTAAGTCAAGTTTGTCCAGATGGTCTGAATGTCAGTCTCACATGCTTCTTTCCAAATAAATTTGGGTGATGTAAATGTTTTTGAAAGTTTATGGTTGGACTCTGTATGGCTGTGTTTTTCCTCAAGAAAGTTGGAAGGGAGAGGATTATCTGAGATAACTGCTGGCTGAAGAGCAGATGTGGATTTAGCAAACCATCTTAGTTGAGTTTTCTGTTAAGCTGTTCCATTGCTCACTATCTTTGCTAGTTTCTTGTTATTAGTGATGCAGCAGAGGAAGATAACATGGAACGTTCAACTGGGTTAATTTTGCGAAATTTTGCCTGCCAGAAAAGTAGGCTGAGGTGTGACGTCTAGTTTTCAGAAGTTCTTTGAGTTTTGTTGTTTTAATCAGTTCCCATCTGGACTGATTAAACCATAAAAGAATGGGTTACAAAAACAAAAGTTGTTTGCCAAAACCATGGGCAGATATATCATCCAAAATATTTTCCCTTTGAGTCAGACCTGATGATTTTATGCATTCATTCATGTTGCTTTCTTCACAACAATGGGGAGGTGGTTCGATAGTGCCTTCTTCACAAACAGCATGCATCTGTTCTACCCTTGATGAGGCCAAAATGATGAAACATGCATTGTGACAGTAGGATGCCAATTTTGTCCTTAAAACTAGTGTTAACATGTCATATACCTGCGTAAACTGAGTGGCCTTTGCCCTGAGGATCACAAATCATGTTTCTTCACTTGTTCCCCTTGCCTCCCCTTCTCCTTCAGGGATGTTTTTTCACCCTCCCTGTGTAACCAATTCTTGGAGGCTGCCCATCCAGATACTAACCAGGATGAAGACTGCTTAGCTTCCATGCCCAGAATAGGTCAGTCAAATATATCTCTTAATTTAGAATATTATAAAACTTCCACAAATTTATACTTTGTGTTTTTTTGGGCTGGCTCAGGGAAATGCAAGGTGTCTCTGCCTCTTTAAGACTGTTCCATTCCAAAGTGTATGTTCCTGAACCTCATATCCTTGTTTAAGAACTTTTTTTGAGAAGCAGCTGACAAGTATACAGAGTGCCCATCTTGGATACAAAGCGTTCTTGACTACTTTGGATTCATATGCTGTGGACAAACATTTGAAATCTAAGAAATATGCTGCATATTTACAACTTCCAACAGCCCTAATTTACATGGTCAGTGAAAAGGGACTATAGTGAGGAAATTTACTTGCAACAGTGGATGTGCTACTATGTGCTACTGTATAAGCTAAATGTACTACAATATTCTACTGTATAAGCTTCTGATTAAAAAGACTATAGGTTCTAATTAAGGAATGGGACTGCAATTCCTGTGAACAGGTATTATTAGTATTACTGTTGTTATTGCAATCATTATTATTGTATGGTCACAAAAGAGGTTTGCTTCTACTTCCATCTTTATCCCTTTTCCACCCTCCATATCCAAATCTTGATTTCTTTGTATTACCAGCTTATTTCCTGAATGAAGAGAAAATGATTACTGTACCCTATTTTCCACCAAGTTCAAGTCATCCTGAATTGGGAGTCCATGTGTAGGAAACATGGGGGAGAGAAGAGGGAGAGAGCTGATGGAGTAAAAAATGGCAGTATAAATTAATCAGATGAGGCATCTTGCAAGATGGAATTAGATTCTGATTTATAACTGTGGCACTTACTGCTCTGGTGCGGCTGCCCTGCACTCATCCCTCTGTTTCTGATTTATGGAGCATTTGACATGCTTGGGCTGTCAATTCTGTATCTGGGATGAATGGATGGATTGAGAGATAGATAGAGAAGGGCTTAGCTGAGACAATATATTCTGCCTTATCTCCCCATTTGATCCTTAGGATCTGATTTCCATTTGTCATTTCAGTTGAATTCCAAACCTGGAATCTTCAATTTCCATATAATATTGTTGCTTTTCTGGGGATCCCACATGGCCCCGAGCCCTACCAATTCCCCTGCTTGTTGCCTTAGGTTTCTTGTATCTGTTGAGCTATGATGTCTCAATGTATATTGGAGACACATGGACACAAATGTTGCTGTATCCCCCAACAAACAGTGAAAAATGTGTTTCTTTTAAGAAAAAAGACCACTAACACCATGATGTTCTCCTTTTCTGACCTCAGAAAATGATCTGAGGTCAGAGGCAGAGATTCTTTGGACATTTGTCTGAAGAAGCCCTTTGTTGGAAAAAATATAATAAAATGTGAATCATCATGGGAAATCTTCTTTGAACAAAGCCAAGGCCTGTAAGGAAGGATGAACAGCCTGCGTGCAGAACCTATTTCAAGATGATATGGCAATCACATCTTATTCCCTTTTGTTTTACGAGGATAACATTCAATTACCCCTTGCAACGACAGCTTCTGTTAAGGGCAGTTGAGCCAGCTAATCACTTGCCCCTGTTAGTCAGAGACTAAAATACAAGTTGGGCAATGGGAGGCCGCTTGGGACCATGAGCAAAGTCAACTGGATACAGGCTAAGGCAATAGAGAGGAAGGGAACCATCTGTCTACAAGAAATATTGGATGGTTGCTCATGGACTACACAACCCCGACTGAGGAAGTTGGAAAGCTTTCCGAATGACCTCTTTACACCTTGGTAGATAGAAAGAGAAAGGCAGGGAATTAGCAAAGCATTTTTTGAACAGTGCTATGAAAGCTGAGGATTGATGGAGAAACAATTGCATGAATCTTTCTTAGCTGATCTAAGAATCAAATATTAAAAATACATCATAAGTACATGAGTAGGGCCGCAAAGAAAAATCAACTGGCGTAATCTGATCTTACATTCAGCATTTATTTCCCTAATTATAAAGCTGTAATAATACCAGCAACCTCACTTCCTCCTCTTTCTCACTGTTCACCTCCAGAGTTCTAATTTAAAATAGATCTCAGCAAAGAGCATGGAGCTTTCTCAATAATTTTTCAGAACTGCATGAAAACCACTTCTTTGGCCCATTTGCATTTAAGCTCCAACACAAAGGCCACACTGTTTTAAACAAATCAGGATAGTGTGACTGTGTGTAAAATAGTAACTTTGGCCTCAGTAGAGCTTCTCTCCTGCTGGGTTGGATCTAAGTGGGACTTGACGGTGATGGAGACAAGGCTGTGCAGTAGCAAAAGAATTATCAATGTCTTTTCCTCACCCTGAGAGACCTGTGAGATTGATTAGAAACAAGCTGATAAAAATATTGATATGGTTACATTCCATGGCATTTGCTAGCCTTAAAGAAGTTCTCTACAGAATTCAAGGTGTGAATCATAATTTGACCAGAGAAAAGTTCAGTGAAGTTTAGCTGAAGTTATTGTCATGAGAGAATGTAAAGTCTAGAGAAAGAAAAATTCAATTTTCTTGTAAGGGAAATTACGAAACACAATTTATCACTGTAAATTGACATTTAGAAACAATATTGTCTGTTCATTCAATCACTGTCTTTTTTTTTCTTTTATTACAAAGAAATTCTAGTAAAATGACATGTTTGGGGGTTTGCTGCAATTTAAAGTCATTCTGTTTTGTTTGGATGGTGATGAGTATAACTTGACATTTTCAGAAACTGAACATTTAGTTTCATGGTACTTTATGACAAAGTGATTCTGAAATGTGTATATATTCTCAGGGGCATGATTTCTATGCTGAAATGCTTCAGGATGCACTTAAAAAGTTTACAAGACACATGGAATAAATGTTGGAAGAAAACGCCCCTCTGTTTTTAATCATTTTAAAATAAAAACAACTATGGTGGTGAAACATTTTTTTAAAAATGGAAAGTTTTTATTTCTTACATTTGAAAGTGCATGTCTGGTAAGACAGAATTGTGAGAAGGTTTTCTGAAAGCCCCTAGTTTACATGAGGTCAAGGAAATGCACCTAGTGCCTTCTCTGTGGTGCTTCTTGTACTTTAGAACTTTCTCTTCTCCCCTCCCCAAATGAGGTCCTCCTTCTTGATTTATCCAGGCTGTGAAAGCATCATTTTCCCAATGTGCTTTTAACCAAAACTGACTGAGTATAGTGATTGTCTAGGGTGGAAATGTGTTCTGAAAATTGTGTATTTCCACATTTATATTCTTCTGTTGACATTGTCCAAAGTCTGCAGATTGGGCAGGTTGCAAAAAAATCAGGCATTTATTTCCAGGTAAAGCTCAGATGATTTTACTCTGAATTCCTGGAATATTAATAATGGGGGGGGGTGCGTGGCAGTAGATGAACTCAAAGAGATAGTTTGATGTAGTGGTTAAGACACCAGACTACAAAGCAGGAGAGTGTGATTTCAAATCCTGTCTTCTTTCAGCCAACAACTTTTGGATGGGAGGATGGATGGGTGGATGGGTGGTGAGTGGATGGATGCATGGATGGATGCATAAATGGATGCATGGATGGATGGAAGAAAAGAAGGAAGATATGTGTTGGAATTTCAGTTCAACAGCATACCAGTATCATCTCTCCAACTGTGCTAGTTATTCTCATTCAACAATCTCACCTTTGTGTGCATTTGTGTGTTGGTATGACAGTGCAACTGGCAATTGTATTGTACCATTGGATTAGTAGTTCTAAGGCTCACTGCATAATACTACATTCTTGTCTTGACTCACAAATACCAATGATTTGGCATGAAGGTAGTTTCATTCTATGCATAGGTAAAAATGAGAGCATAGTCATTGACATTACTGAAGTAGAAACCTGGAAACTGAATCCAGGTGCTGCCTTCGGTACAAAAGGCAGTTGAATGACTTTGGCCAGTCTCTTTCTCTCCTCCCTAGGAAGAGGGAGGCATGGGCAAACCACTTCCGAAAACCTTGCCAAGAAAATTGCCTAGACTTCTTCCTGTAGTAGTCATCAGGAGCCAAGGTTGACAGGAAGGACAATATAATGCAGGTGGAACACATGAAAGACTGAATAGTACTTATTAAAAGAGAGAGATGATGCTGTACATTATTTGGATTTTTAAAAAGTATATTCTGGAAATGATTTATTGTAAGAATTTCTAACACTTATTAATGGAAGCTCTGTTAGTATGATAATCCACAGAGGCATTGTATGATTTTACTAATCCGTAGTATTATCAGAACTGTTTGATTATATCTTCATCCAGCATGTTTGAAAGGCTCTTTGAAGGAACACTGAAAACTCTTGTCCCACTCAGACCGAACCTAATATAGTGGGTTTTGAAAGAGATATTAGACATGTCAAAATATATAGATTCTCTGTAGGTCACAATCCATTATTTTTCTTGAAAAATAGATTTCAGATATTTCCCCCCCCAAGTTTGCTTTCATATATTAAAGCTACTTGAATAATACCTTTCAAATAGAAGTTAACGAAGTGTCTATGTATATTCTCATAAATCCAGGTCATGCTTTGTACCAAAATTGTAAAAAACAAAACATGCACACCAAATTTTAAGAAGGCAACTGGACTTGTTTATTTTTAGATGTTACAGAGAAATGTTTAAACTCTAGTCCAGGAGTCTTCTTCAATCTCATATAAAAGAAAAAAATGATATGGAATATATGAACACATTTTTAAAAAGGGGGAGGAAACTGAAAACTAATACTCATATAACAAGCTCATATAAAAGACAAACTCATAAAAAAGACATATATAAAAACTCATATAAAAGACAGGACTTTGGCCATAAGAGAGAGGTCTCAAGGTTTCAATTTAATCATCTCTTCTCCAGCTGAAAGTCAGTTTTGCAAAGTGGGGTTGTAAATGGGGGGAATTGAAATCTTGCCCCTCGCACCTTGTTAATTGAAGGGTTTAATGTCTTAATGAATATGCTTTCTTTTATCCCTCTCGAAAGCCAGTTGGTTTCTCTATCAAGAATTTGAAATCTGCGGTCTTGGATGGACTATCCTCTCTGTCTAAGATGTAGATTTACAGCCGATGTCTCTGAAAAATGGTGTTGAAATTATATCTCCTATATAATTTCTGCTTCGTTTCTCCAGTGTAAAATTCTGAACAAGCTTCATTACATTGAATGGCATAAATGACATCTGCTTGTTTGAGTTTGGGATTTCTAGTCTTTGGGATATACTAATTTTTGTGTAAGCATAGTCATTGATTTGAATTGAACCCTAATACTGTATTATGTTTCCTGAAAATTCTTCAAAGTTTCTCTGATGTTCCAACAACATATGGACTGGTTACACTGTTTTGTCTGTCTGAATATTCTTTGAAGCAAAAGTAGAAAGGTTTCAGAGTTTCCAACCCCCTTTTTGAGAAATGTGTTCATATCATTTTTCTTTTTCTTCTATATGGCACTGAAGAAGATTCCTGGATCTTTTCTGAACATTTCTCCGTAACATCTAAAAATAAAAAGTCCAGTCACTTTTTTTAAAATTTGGTGTGCAAGGTTTTGTTTTTGCTAGAAGTTTTAAACAGACTGGCAAATAAGGTATTTCTGTCATCTTTATTTATGATGGATGCCAGGGCTCCTCTGTTCATTATATGATCAATAATTTTTAAAAAGTGCACCTGAGATTGAAAAAAGCCCAGTTCTGTCACCTCTCAAGCAACCATTGGACGCACTGCTCAATTCTCAATGATTCTCTTCACCATTCTCATCCCAATTCCATCATCTGCAGCGGTTTCAAAACTCTGTTTTAGGAAGGGTGTTGTAATTGCAGCCATTAAGAATTTGCATAGCAGTTATCAAGTATAATAGTTTTTATTGCCTTCCTGAAACGTTGCTAAATTGAAGTTTGAACGATGTTTGAAATCAAACCCTGCATACTTTTTTTTTTGGTTCAGCCTCTTTCCTTCCTTGGGATCATGATAGCTTTAGAAAGCAACCCTCCATCAGCTATTTGAAAGCAATAGAGAGTGTTCACATTATACCTGAAACTGTCTGAGTCAATTACACATAATGGGCTTTGCAACCCAGTCATTAATTTGGTAATCAAAGCAGATATTTCAATAATGGCTGGCAATGAAAAAAAAAATAAAATAGATATAAACTATTTTTTTTGCCTCCAAATTGGCAGCTGATACCTCTTCATTGTATGAGAAGTGGCAGGGAGGTACGAGAGAATAGGAGAGCTGCCGATCATAGCGGAGAGAAAGGAAAAATAAAGATTTCCCGTGATGCTTCATCCAGGCTGGCAAAATGTTTGATGTTTTAGTTTCAATAGAGGTAGGATCTGCCTTTTTCTTTGCTGAGTTTAGATGGGTTACAGTGGAGGCAGGGACATGATGTGCATGACGATAACACTTAGTCAGTTCAACTTCGGATTTCGGCTGCATATAAATTTAATAAATAAATAAATAAACTTCCCTACCCCTGCCTGAATTTTTAGAGCTTTGTTTTTTAATACCTTAATAAAAACAAGTCATTTGTTTAAAGCAATGCTTCTCAAACCTTTTCCTTCATTACCCAAAATAACTGATCAGAAAGTCCTTATTTAAATGTCCCTGTTGTGATTGGGTAATGGGTTTGTGTGTCATTACCCAAAGAAAAATCACCATTACCCAATTTGGAGTAACCTACTCCAAAGCACTGGTTTAAAGGGTTGACTCTAACTGCTCTGCTTCCCTTTCCGTTTGTGCACTAACCGCAGAATACTGTATGTGCTTGTGAATATGAATAGGTCTTGGTGCTCTTCTAAGGTTCCCAAGTTGCAAACTTTCCATATTAAACCTCTGGAGGCAACTGAACCTCCCAAAATGTCTCTCTTACTACAGCCTTCAAAATTTCCACTTAACCTGCCTCTCCAAAATTGGCCTTACCAATTTAAGGCAGAGAGCCTAGAAAAACTGTAGACCCTAAAAGGCACTAAAAGAGTTTAAAAACAAACAAACCTTCCATAATTCCACATAGTCACTCACCAACACTAGAAAGAAAGAAGTGCGCTCACTCTGCTTTATGATTCCACCCACTGCACTGTCCCCCCACATATTGAGGGGAGGGCTTCTAATCTTAAAAAGTTGTCCAACACATACAAAGACACCTTCAAGAACTCTGCCATTTGCCAACATATCCGCTAATAGATTCTGATTAAAATTTCAATGTAATCTAAAAATGCAGTGGGGTCTTAAGTTATCCTTTTCCAAGTTTTGCTTGCTTTTGGATATTTTAGCTGACAAATTAAATATGAGTGCCACCATAACAATAGGGAAGAAAGGTTATTTGAGTCTGCTTCCCTTTTGGATGTCTGGACAGAAATACTTTCATAAAAGCTTCTGGGAAGAACAGATGGGGGAAGGCATGGTACACCCATGCAGTCTCCATTCTAAAAGCCAAGTTCATCGTTCAGTGGTGGACCTTCATGATTGCTAGGTAAGTTCTGAGGATATTCCCATAAGACTTTTAAATCAGTTCCATTTTGTACAATCTAAATCAAAAATAAAATGGTATTCTGGTGATAAAATGGTATTTTGTCAACTGTTATTGAGGGCTTTCTAAATTCTCCAGGCAATGGTAGTATGATACTTAATATAGATTGCTAGAGAGCAACAAGTATTGTCACTTTCCTGGAGGTCTCTGAAGGCCACCTAAGGGAAGGGGAATGGATGTTGCTCTAGTTGGATTTTGTCTTACATTAACTCCAAATCTGGTCTCACATTTTTTTCTTCACACTGAAATTGATAAAGTTTCATGTCCCAGCAACTAAACTTGTTTTCTTCTAACGTTCAAGGTCTCTATCCATGTAGGTCACAATTCCTTCCTCTGTTTTTTTCCCTATGCTTTGGCTCCATTTCACAGTTGGCTGCCAGATAGTTTTCTGAGTGATGAAATAAATCTTCTATTATTGCCTTTTAAAGAAGTGAGAGCATTTAATTAATTAATGGCATTAGAATGGAAAAGAAAGCTCTAATCCAATTTTGGCCTCTTTGAGTTATGTTTCACCCAGATAGGCACTAGGATTGCATTGTACAGCTTCTGATTAGATCGCAGAGAGGAAGTTTAACTTTTCTAGTTCAAATTAGCCTACTGAATCATATATTTATGAAAGAGAAGAGACAAGTCAAGTGAATGAGACTCCTAGATTCACCAAGGTATGAAAAATTATTTTAAAAAACATAAGAAAAAATTATTTATAAATAAATAAGAAAAATTTAAATAAGAAAAATTATTATTTTTTCTTCAGTCTTAAACATTAAACATCTCTGAACTACAAGAGGTGATATAATAGAGGTGGCACTGAAGTAGGTGGTCAAATGAACTTACTTTTTTTTGGAAATGATTTTCAAAATGTCCACCTTTTTCTCTGTTCTGGATTCTAAGTTAAAGGATCCTTCCTTCCTTCCTTCCTTCCTTCCTTCCTTCCTTCCTTCCTTCCTTCCAGATCG
>JANHZU010007844.1:148920-164862 GCA_032468055.1 Acrochordus granulatus | reverse complement strand
AACCAAAATGCCACATTGGATGTCCCCAGCCAGCACACCCTACTCAGTGTATGATGCCCCCTCCCCCAAAGGAAGAATTGACAGAAAGAAGATAGAACTTTTGCATGATGTTCCACTATCATATCTTGCCCACCTAGGGTTGCCAGTTCCTGATTTCTTCCATCCTACTCCACGCTCCAAAAAAAGGGCAAGCCTAGGATAACAATCTCACCCTCCAGTCCTCTGGAGCTCAGATGGCAAAATTTTAAAAACTAATGGCTGAAGAGCAGGAGAGGTGGGAGAAAATTGGCTTGGCTCTCTATCCGGACTGCTAATGTGAGGGCAAGAGTTGTCCATCTGAGATGGTCAAGCATGTTTACTCAGACCAACATGTATAATACTTTCAACAGCATCCTGTTGAATAATGGAAATGCCAATAAAAATAAATAACTAAAGAAATAACTAACAATGATATAAGAGGGATAATGGGAAAGGGAAACAAAAAGAGGATTAATTTACTGATTCTGACTAGCATGCATAAATAATCTTCATGCAGACTTGGGCAACAACTGTAATTCCAGGTAGCTTCCATTTGGAAACACCCCCTTGCTCGTAGATTCACCTTCCACTACCTGGCCCATTGAGTACTTAGGAGTGACCAGAGGGCCTTTAACACAAACAGTGTCTGTGGTGTTTGGGTGGGGAGCCCATGGCAGTCTTGAGGGATGAACATGCTCATCTTTGTCTTAGACTGAGACAGGCTCAAGACTGTACTTTTCTAGGTACAGTTGCTGAACCTTTCTTAGCCCAGCTCAACCAAGGAGGAGGAAGGAAGCAAAAAGTGAAGCTCCTGACGTAGTGTCACCGGATGCCCTCTTTGCAGGCATGGGCAGAGAAAGGAATCCCTGGCCAGCAGTCAAACAAGAATGAAGCACAGTTGACTCCCAGTGCTCGCTAGCAGTTACCCAGTCCCTGACAGACTTACTCCCAAGTCCCTAGGGCGTCGCAACCCAGAATTTGTGAATCGGAACTTTTAACACATCGTTTCAGTGAGCAGTTGGTGGGAATAGCATCCTCCTCTTGATTCAGAAGAGGTCTTTGTGGATGGTCACTTCCCACCATCACCTGCAGTCCAGCTTCCCGCACCATTGCCTGTTCCACCATTACCCCCCTCCCAAAAGAAAAGCGAGGAAGAACCTGTGTACTGTTCCCTAAGACTGAGCCCAATTTAATTTAGCAGCCACTCTTTGGATTTCACTATGTCAGCTAATTTCGGCTCCGTAAATGATTCCTCACCACCATTGCCTCCGAGCTTTGCTTGATAATGGAAAAACAAATCTGGGCAACTTCCCAACCCATCCGTGTTCTCACTGCAGCCACTTTCCCCAGCTTCTCCCTCCTTCCCTCATATCTGATAGCAGTGTCTTCATCTCCCCAGATAATCCTGCGCTGACTGCTTTGCCCAAGATACCAAATTGAATATCTGCTCTTCAGAAATAAGGATTAGTGTGTTGATAGGCTGGCTTACACGTGGCCGCAAAGGTCACCCCTGAAGGCCACAAATCTGTGCAGATCCCCGAGGAAGAGGAGAGAGGGCTAGGTTAATAAAATAGAAGAGCCAGACAGCAGCTGATGGCATCTAGAAGTAAGGTGTAATTTCTATAATAGCTGGTACATTAAAAAGGTAGCAACGGATGATTTAAAACTGCTGGATCCTGACGAATCTGATGCATGCATGATGTTCTGTATGTATTTCTGGATGCACACATGCTGTTAAAACAAAGTGACATGCAAATTATCCAAAGCAAATAAAATGCACTTAGTTTTTCCACTATCCTGAATCGATAGCTTTTGCTTTCATAAGAGGGAAGAAAACGAGTTCTGCAAAGGCCAATATTGGCAACAGATAGTAATAGATAAAGTACTCAGGAGCAGACAGAAGGGCAAATGGATCAGTCAGAGAACTAATGATCTCTCTCTCTTCTTAGTCCTTTTGCACATAACTTTCTTTAACAATTTCTTTATATCAGAAAGGCATACGACACTCCTTTGGTTTCTTTTACTTTCGTCTACTGTGAACTCAAATGTGGGATGCAGCGACAGAAATATAGCTCACAAACCAAAGGAGATAATGGTTCATTTTTTTTGAGTTGACCCCAGGATAAGTCTTGTGTCCAGTTCTCAAAACGTATCTTAAGAATGATTCAGGCCAACTGGGATTGAGCCACAAAGAAACTCAAGTCCTATGAGCAGAGAGGAAAGGAATGTGTTTCACTTGAAAAAGAAAAGATGGATGGAGGGCGCAAGAGAGCATGCTTATCAAGGATGACCTGTTCTCTTTCATCCTGCATCACTGCAGGATCAGGGCAGGACAGTCAGCAAGAATGACTATCTTCCTATAGGAAGGCAGACTCCAGATGTGTACTACTAACTTCCAGTAGTAAGAGCAAGGGAGCCAAATCCAAGGGGAATGGTAAGCATTGGATGTAGTCTCGCAAAGGTGGCAGAGTCAACTATCAAAGATCCCTTCATTTGGATCCCCACTTTGAATAAGTAGATGGACTGGATGCCTTAAATATCTCCTTGCAACTTTATGAGAAAGGAGTATTAGAATAATACACAAGCCACAGGAAAGGCAGATCAGGCCAAGTATTCATGGACAACAATTCATCTAAATTAAACGCCTTTGTAGAGGTGTGGTGGTTAAGGCACCAGGCTCACAACCAGGAGCTTATGAATTCTAGCCTCACTTTGGGCACAAAGCCACCTGGGTTACCTTCTGCCAGTCACTCTCTCTCAGCCCTAGGAAGCCAGCAATGGCAAACCGGTTCTGAAAACCCTGCTGAAGAAAAAAAGGACTAATCTAGGCGGTTGCGAGAAGTCAAGAATGACTTTAAGGCACCGCCGCTACCAAAAAAAGTGCCCCTTAAGCAAAATTGGACTTGACTCCAAAACAAAAAGCAAAAGCTGTTTGCACGGCCAGGGCTTACAAGAATTCTTAGAAGTTCAGGGCTTGGGCTGGGTCACCTTGGAAGACTGCGTCCTGCTGTGAAGAAACACACATCAGGTGCAGATATTTAATAAACTGCATAATACGACACAGATTTGCATCCACCTCAAGTGACATTCTGCTGGGGTGTTAAAAGAGCATTAGACTGCGAAGACACGTTCTCCTTTTTTTCCTCCTCTTTCCTCAGCTGCTCCTTGATCATTTATTACTTTTCATATGAAAGCAGCTGAGTTGTCAGGCCATGATAGAAATAACATCCCAGTTTTTAGTCGAGGAGGCAAAGTTTCTGCATTCCAATTTTTGCCTCCGGTATTAGAGGACAGAGAAAGAAAACAAACATCTTTCTCTGCCTCTCCCATGCGGGTAGATAATTCCTTTTGTCACAGCCAATTTCAAGGTAAGCCCGCATTCCTTAGTACGGAAAACTGAGCAAGTTCACTTCAGATTTCCAAACCACCTAAGCTCGAGGAGGACTTGCTCCGAGAGTTGCTGGGAGTTGTGTGGTGTGAAAATTCAGAGGAGGAAAATACGCATCCAGCTCCCAATGCTAACGCTAATTGCCGAACCACCATTCTCGGTGGGCAATTCACTCAGTATCCGTTGCAAAGTAATTCATCTGTTTGCAATTCCTCATTGAATTCCAAATTGCTCCGAGGCACTTAAAGTTCGCGGGCAACCCCTGAGGAAGGAGCGAGCCTAAGTGTGAGCCTGATCAGAGAGAAGGGGTTGATTTGGTTTGTAAACTTGCAAAGGTATATTTATGTGTTCAACCTTGCTTGCTTATGTCGCGTGAAGTCTCACAGTTTGCCGACTCTGAACAACAAACACCTTTACCTGTACACAGATATTCAACGTGCATACTTCGAATGCTAACTTGCAGCTCGGCCAGACCTTCAGATCCACCACCGAGCTCCCTGCTTGTTCCGGCAACAAAATAATGAAGAACGATACTCAAAAGAACAGCGAAAGGGCAAATGAATAGATAGGAGTGGAAGGCAGGTTCTGAAACTCGTCAGTGATCGTGATGCAATCCGTTTGTATTAATTAGGGCTGAACACACAACAAAAATTACAAACATCGTACTGATCATCGAGCAAGTCACTTGTGAGCTCTCGCCGGAAACAGCAAGAGAGAAGTTTGCCGCTTCGGAAAATTCAGCTCTACTATATTCATAAAGGATGCTGGAAAGCGTCTCTCGCCAAGTCAGTTGAGCCATCTGGTCTGGAGCACGAGACCCCAGAAGGGAAACAGGCTGTTTGTCAAAAGAAATAAAGTAATTGCGGGCAGGGATAATAATCCTCGAACCTTTGTCTTGTAAAACATCACCTGCAGAGTGAAACAAAGTCAGAATCATTTGGCCTCAAGTTGATTTATTTTGGCATCACGTTTATTTTATTGATGACTCTTTGATGAACATTTTGTGGCCATCTGAGACTCAGGGAAGCCTACAATGTCCGGTTACAGGTAGTTCTCGACTTGCACCTGACAGTTGTTAAGTGAGTCGTGGCCAGTTTTACCTTTTTGGCCACTAAGTGAATTGCTGTGATTGTTAAGCAAATCACCTGGATGTTGAAACGAATCTGCCTTCCCTCATTGGCTTTGCTTGTCGGAAACCCCCTGGGAAAGTCGTGTGAATGGGATGCTGCCCCCATCGTAAATACATGTCCAAATTTTGGTAATGTGACCGCGGGGACGCTGTGACGGTAGTAAGTGTGAAGACCAACTTTAAGCCACTTTTTTCCCGCAGTGTCGTTACTGAATGGTTGTTGAACAAATGGTCGTCAGTCGAGGACTATCTGCATACATTCTCGGTGTTATCCTTTGATTTATGCAAATCTGAACACATAAAGGAATGTGGAATTATGCCAGCCAGTGAAACAAGCTGCTAGGTAGAAGTACGTGTATCCAGCTCCTCCTGCAACTGGCCCCCATGTCTTTCTGGACGGTTGAATTATGGAATCACCAATCTGGAAGGGACCATGTAGGCCACTGTGTCCAAATTCCCCTCCCCTCATCAGCTTAGGAATCCAAATTAAAGCATCAGTGACAGATGGCTCTCCGGTATCTGGTTCCCAGTGTTGTCCTTGACGGTAGGAAATTTTTCCTAACACTCAGGTGGGATCTGCTTTCCTGTAACTTAAAACCATTCTGATAATCATGATCTGATCCCTCTGAAATTTGCTGGGCTTTGCTTATTTCTCTGCCATGTTTGCCCTCTTCCTCTTGCTGATCCCTAAGTCTCCTGCATGGGAAAATGTCGGAGGGAGAAGCAGCCAGAAAAGACCTCTTAGATAAATGTCATCATTCTGCCTTCTTGCAAAGTTGGAAAGAGTTTGAATCTCTACCTCATCCTTTGTGCATTTTGCTCCTGAATATTTCCCTCCCTCCAAAAACAAAAACAAAACCTTGAATGCGTGATGAATATTTAACATCAATATTTTACTTCTGAAGTTAATCAGATCCAAAGTTTGTTTGTTGGAGTTGGGGTGTGTGTGATGTGACAGGCCTCCTACTGATCAGACCTTGATTCAAGTCTCTTATGGTCAATTCATTAGCTAGTCCTCTGCTGGGGGGTGGGTGAGTTCATCCTTATAGATCCCTCCATACGTTGGAGGTGTATGGAGTGCAGCCTGACAATATTCAGAGTGAAAACATTTTCTCCAAATTTCATCCAGTGCCTGTGGACTTCTTACATCACATTTTCTTGAGAAAGATACCTTCTTCTGAGATTTTTTTCTAAGCTTCCTAATCACACCTATAGATCAAGGATTTCCTGGCAATTTCCCATCTGACCCTGATTATTAGTTTTTTTCAGATCAGTGACCGGTGGTGTAGGTGTTTTTCCCTCCCCTCCATTTAAAAGGATCTTAAAATAAATGCTGTTTTATCTGATAGTTACCAGATTGAATGAAAACACAGAAGAAAAAGGAGGAATAATTACAAGGTCAGTTATTCTTCAAGAGCTGTCTGGAAGTAGACCTTGTTGTCTTCTCCATTACCTCACCTAGAAGCAGCAGTTCCTTACCCCCACAAGGGAGTGCTGTTCAAGTGATCTACCATTCATTGGAAGAGTAGGGGTGGAAAGATTAAAAGAGTGTAAAATATATGCCAAAGACAGCAGAACCTACAAAATATCTGAGATCCATGAAGAATGGGAAGAGAAAAGCGAAGCAGTGTTTGCCGTATGCTGAACAATCCTTCTGCATTCTAATAAGAGTAGTTATTAATATTCTGCCATGTCTTTTGTCTCTGAGGATTGCAAATAACTTCGCAAATTACTGATGTAAATCACATTGGCTGGTACTGAACACAGCTCCCTCTGGGGTGCCATATAGCAAGTCAACTGTGCGGCTACCATAAGATGGAATATTAGCTTCAAGGGGAACGAATGGAGAGGGTGGGTTACTGTAGATCTGAGTGAGCTGGAAGGCTATAAACCTGGACTGCAGCAGGCTGGAGTTTTGTGGTTTAGGGTATAAAATACTGGGTTTAGGGAATGGGATGCTGCCCTATTAGCAGAAATACAAACTGCCTAGATTGCCTGTATCTCTTTTTCTTGGTTCATGGCAGGATAGAACATGGGAATGGGTTGGAAGAATCCTCAGATAGCAGCATGGAAGAGAAAAGGTGTTTTGAATATAACTCCCATGGGATTAAAAATGAGTAAGTTTAGTTAGCACTTCTGTGTTTGGGGTCTGCAGCCAAAAAAGAAAAATAGCCTGAAGGAACCATTGATTGAGATTGGGGTCTGTCAGAAGACTTTTGCTCAAGTTGCTCTCACACCTGAAGCTAGTGATCAGTAATGGAACAGGCCATTCCAAAAGATTCTCAACAGCTGGCTGTGCTTGAAATGGAAAAGGCCTTTGTGGAGAAAGGGTAGATCAGATACGGTTCTTCCTCAAGAGGCAAGTTTACAAGATCATGTTCCATCTTTCTCTCATTTTTAAAAATACTTTTAAGAGTGGGACGTGGGTGGGTTTTTAATGACGGTGCTTTCAAACCACAACAGGCAATTCACAATGTATGTATAATAATGCTCATATTCCTCAGCTGAAACCTCCAATTCTAAAGCTTTGGAGTTGTTTTCTTGCACTATTTCTTGCTCATCGTAACGGAGGAAGCAGATTCTTCATTGCTTTGGCCTTCCATGGGGACATTGGCCATCAATGTTAAAGTGGTAGGCAGTGCAGGAGAAGGTGTGGGGTGCTACTTATAGGACATGGCTAGACCACTGTAGGCATCTTCTGTGTCACTGGTCCATCTGCTGCCAGACGGTATCATTGCTAACATGGTTGAGAAGGGAGACACCTAATGACCAACAGAACATATGCATCTTCATGACATATAGACAGCTCTTTCTCCCAGTAGTAAAAGGATGTGTCTTTGCAAACACTTATAAAGAAACCCTCCATCTGGGCACCTCTGCTGTGATGTGACTCATCTGAAGTTGACCAGATGGCTTGCTATAAAACAACCTTGAAAGAGAGGAGTGTAGCTTCTCAGGGAGAGTATATGATTCCCAGAGATCTTTTTCTTTTGGCTTGGTGGTTGCGGGTCTGACGCTGTTTTTAGCTGGGATGGGGAAAAGTTCAGAAATTGCAAAGCCTGTGAATGAAAGGAGACGTAGCTGCTATAATCAAATGTATGATAACCCCAAACACTAACATGTGTGCGCCATACGAACACCTTCATGGAATGGCTGTAATTCCAGAATTTGCTCAGTTGGATAAGGACCATGGAACTATGTTTGCACAAACATAGTAACCCTGGTCGGTGTTAGTCTTGATCTGCTCTTTTGTAGTTTAGTGTTAGGCAGACCAACCTATCTGATTAGTCTGGGGACAGATCATCCTGAAGAAGGTCAGTCTATGTGGTCACTTAGAGACAACACTTGTTTGATACCCCTAATCAATATCGAACAAACTTAGCAAATTAATTTGATGATTGTTACATTGTAAAAATGTATACAGATCTTGACGAGTAATATTTGGCGTCTTGAATCGAATAATATTTGGTGTCTTGAATTGATTTGGATGGCGTCCATTTCCTAGCTGCAAGACTCAAAACGGATTAGACTCATTTCATTCACCATGTGAACCCATGTCATATATGTTCTGAAACACTAAACAGCACTTTATCCTGAAAAGAAAACGCAAATGAGTTACTTCTGGGTGGAATACATGTGTCCCTGGAGGTATAATTCCACTACAAAACGACACCTGTTTTATAGCATTTTATTTATGCATTCTTCTCATACCCCAAGATAAGAGGGGTGCTGAGAAACCTAGAAGCACTTTTATTAGTCAAAATTAGTCTTAATACAGTGCTTCATCAAGGTCTTTTACTCTGAGTGAATCATGGTGTGTTTAAGAAATCATTTATTCCTGCTTTACAATAACAAGTTTTACAATGGCTTAATCTGTATTGAATAATGATTCATAATCTTTTCTATGCTTAAGTAATGCAATTCTTTTCCACTACCTTGTCTGGGAAATGTGTTTTGAAAATATAGTTTTGTATTGACTTCCTATCCCTTTGGTATAACAATTACAGTTCATGAATTTAATTCCCAGGACTTTTCCCCAGTGTATTCTGGAAACTGTAGCTTGAAGGTGGTGCGCTTGAGAAAGTCTTAAAAATGTGTCTCTTTTTCTGAGCATAGCGTTTGGAAGATTAAGTGGCTCCAAGAGAGTTGTCTTTTTATTAACGATTGTTGTTCTGCTTAGGTGTCTTTTTGTTTACTTATTATTATTTAACCGTGTTTGTGTTTTTAAACTTATGTTCGATGCCCGCAGCTGGTGTTTAATCAATCGATTAAATAAATGCCTAGGTGCACATATCACTGTCAACCAGAACCAAGCATGCACACCGTGGTTATTCATCACTGCATATATCATTCTAAAAAATAGCCTCAGTGATTTCGTATGATCCATAATCTCCGGACTTCGTGGCTTGATGAAGAATTTCAACTCTTCTTCACAAGTGGGCTGCCAAGCAGCATATTTTTTTTTAAAAAAAAATCTGCATGAACCTCTCATTACAAACTCAGTTGCTCTGTAACTTTTCCCCACACCGATCCATTTCATTTTGCTCTATGTACTTGCTGTTAATTTCTCAGTCCTCAGCGTCTGTGTTGTCCGAAGGTATAAGAATGGATTTTAACCAATTCTTTCATGTGCCCATGAGAAAACAAAGACAGGAGATCAAAGAGAGAATAAACTTTTCTTTCATAAGAGAGAAATTGATTGAGCTGTAAGAAAGGCGCATCCGCCCCCTTTCTTTTTGCTTATGACTCACCAAGCAAAGTTCAGAGCTTCGGCCAAGGGAGGTTATGATGAAATTAAATTAAAAATGCCACTCAAGGATCAGGAGAGGCATTGAGCGTTCACTGGCTGCTGCTTCTGCCACTGGTGCGCAGAGCCCAATAAAGACAGATGGATTAACGATGATGAGGTTCAGCTCTCCTTTTGCCTGATGCTGATGCAACACACAGTTGTGACCCCTCGTCACAGTTCAGACGTGTTTTGCAATGTAACGCTTCACTCCCATGTTTCTACGCTTGCCATATTGATGAGATTTTCTGTTGCACCATCCTCCTCCTCGAACTGTGATCTTTGCACACCTCTCCTCTGTCCACAAAGCAAATGTGAGGTGTTGCAGGGAATCAAATTACAGCTGGTTTCTTTGGCAACCAAAGGCCATTGGGGAAGGGAAAGAGAACTTCCTCCCTTACTTGGTATTGTATTTTGCATTGTTGACTTCTCCTCCATGAAAAAAGCATTTTTCATGGCACCTCCTTTACTCCCGGATATCATTTTGCTAACTTCTAGTTAAGAATTTTGGAGATCAGCCTTAATATATTAGATCTTTTGGCTTTTTACAGAACTGATGGAATTTATTGCCTCAGTTCTTTTTTTAACATGACCAGGTCTCCCAATGCTCCAATAACAAGCACAAGGAATATTTAATGTATACAGCTAACGTCCTGCTTGTTATTCTATTGCCAAGAATGCCTTTAGTGGATTGTTCTATTCTTGCTCAATCAACATTTCTTGCAGGTTTCTTTTTCCTTTTTTCTTGGAAAGGACAGTGAAAACAAGAAGCAAAATGGGATGTGTAATTGGTTCAACAACAATGCTAGAAGCTACCATGTGTTGAAGCAGTCTGCTGGGCCATGAAATTCATCATGGTCAACAGTAATAGTTTCAGGCTGGAGATTCATGGAAGTCCCATAACTGAACCTATCACATTCTACCCGCAAAATATGTGTTCAATCATTGTGCTATGTGACCCCTCCTTCGTGAGTGTCTTTGTAGAATGATAATAGCATATGATCAGGGTTGGCTCATTCAGGCACATAGATTCTTTGATGCCCTAAGTGACCTTCGGTAAAAATGTTCTTCCATTGGGAAGCAGAGCATTCAGATGCCTTCAGATTTGGTAGTATGAACTCAAATGAAGGGATAGGATTTTTTTGTTTTTATTAACTGGCATAGGATACTTTAACCATCCGTGCAAATGTGCATGTCATACTGCAGCCAATCAACATATGATGGGGTTATATGTATGAGCTCTGCTTAAGCATCAGTACAAGTCTGTGTCTATGTGCATGCATTTGTGTGAGGGTGTGTTGTGGCAGAGACCACTGAGGGAGTTAGGAAAAACAGAGAGAAAACAGATGGCTAAACAGAGAGGAAGATTCTCACCATTCCTAATCTCTATCTCTTAGGGATTGAATAATGTTGGAGAAAAGGTGCTTTTTTTTTTTTTAAGGTCCTGAACATCCATTCAGATTTGCCTGGCAGCTCTCAGACTGAGCTTAGATTTTGGGTTACTCCAACCGCTCTCTGACTTTTTTGCTGCCTCTTTCAGAAACAACTTGGTTACTCTCTTCCTTGCACTATTACTCTACGAGGAATTTGTACATCAACACTATCCCATTCAGTCTCCATCAATCACATTCTATTGTCCAGTAGCCCAATGTTTCCTTACTAGTTGAGTTGCAGAATTTAACAAGTTGCCAGCCCTAGCTGGTAAGATTGTGACTTAGTTTGAACTGATTGTAGCAATTAGTCATAGAACCTCGGCACATTGCAATATTTATATGTGCGGTTGCCTGTAAAGCAGTGATTATCAGAGAGGAATAATTGTTTGTGGTTGTTCATTGAATTCTTTCCTTCCTTTGGCTTCTGGGACTAACTCTGTGTTAATCACTGTCAAGCATGCCACTTTTTAAAAACATTTATTTTTAAACCAGCCATTATCTCAGCAGAGCTTTGTCGAGGATTTGGATGGGGGTGAAAAGATTTTGTCCAAAATGGGAATTTATCTGGATAGCTTTTCATCTGCTGCCAGAGATCACTTTGGGGAAAGGTGAGAGCAGCCGATTGTTCAAATATCACCAGGGAGTATCCAGTGATCGCAAGGGAAAATGCTCAAGTTGGGCTGAGATGAGGCACCCGTCTTTGATATGGAAAAAGAAAAATCTGCAGTTGATAAAGAGGAATTCTGCAAGAGAGGTGACTGTAAAAAAGGCTCCCTGGGGAACATGTCCTGCTTCTAAAGTTCTCACATCTTTCATCTACTCTTTTCTTTGCGGCTGAGAAGGGCTTTCCAAATATAGCTCTTTTGCCCTTGTCAAACAGTTACGTTTCTTGCAGAATAATGATTCAAATGTCCTTTTCCTTGTCAAAACCCCTCGGAATGGCTGTAAAATGCACACGTCACCCTTGTTAAATGTTACCTGCTGCCAGCAACTGGAACATGGATGGTGGTGGTAGGGGGGGATATGAATGCATTGTATTCTGATGAAATGTGGGCCCTGTACAGAGCGTTGTGGTACCTACCACCTTTTAACTTTTGGTGATAGCCATTTTGTAGAATAATTTCTAGGCATGCTTCTATTACTGTTTTGAGTTCTGAGAAGATTTGCCCTCTGTGACTTCTTCATTTGACCCTGCTGACTTTTCCATTCTTTATTTCACAGTCTCTTCCTGCAGTTATTCTAAAGTGTGTGCAGTGGATGCTAAGCCTTTTTGGAGGCGAATTCCAAGTGACTGGAATTTAGCAGTGCAGCTTAGTCCTGCAGATAGGCTTAGGTGCTAAATCTAATGAAGGACAGCAGATTTATTCATACTTCCACTTGCAATTGATACAACTGCCTGGGCTGAGATGAAGTGTGCAACTTTTAAGTAAATGAATGGAAAAAAATATGTTAAAATTTACTGATCTACCAGGAAAGATCTGCATGGTTATTTCATTGTAAAGCAAGTGTGTCCAACCTTGGCAACTTTAAGATGTGTGGATTTCAACTCCGGGAGGAATTCTGGGAATTGAAGGCCACACATTTTAAAACTGCCAAGGTTGGACCCCTCTGATCTAAAGAGTCTGGTGTTACTTTCTTTTTCTCTTCTTCTCCTCCTCCAAACTTCTCCATTGATGTGCAGCTTTTTTTTCCTGCTTATCCTTCCATTTTTTATTCCTTTCATCCTTCCTTGGAGCTTTTCCTTTTATTTTAATATCTTTTTTTAAATGCACCACATTTTTCATGTTTTGTTCTTTAGCACAGTTATTTCCCTGGGCATACTTCTTTTCTAGACTGTCCTTTCTTTCTATCCTGCTCACAGCTCTCTGGAACCTCAGCAGCTCAAGCAATAAAAGTTGAAAAGTCTTTGCCTTTGACATGAGGGGACCTGAGATCAGTCAACCGTCCCATGCAAGAGACTACAATATTTATTATTTATTTACTTGACACATTTTTTATACCAATCTCAGTCCCAAATCTGGGTGACATAGCTGTAGAGAAACATAAAACAAAAAATTAGAGGAATCTTAAGGGTTAGTAGGAAGGTCTTTTAGTTCAAGAGAAGATGGGGAGGTAACTAAATTATACAGTAAGATTTTTTTGAAAAAATGCTGTGTCAGGGAGGCAGAAGGCATATGTGGGTATTGCTTCTGAGATCAAAATATATAGGAGTTCAGGTAGGGGCAAAACTCCAGTTATTGTGAGATAGAGATTGATCGTGCTAAGTTGAGCATTCTCTCTTTCTTTTCTCTCCACAGTTCCCTTCTTGTATGATGGATGTTGTAAACAGAGAAAGGGGAAAAGGGGGACAGGCACAATGTAATTCAGGTTAAGAAATGGGGCAGATTGCTGTGGAAGATAGCATTTGTTTTATTTGGGAGGGAGGGAGGGAGATATGTTTGAGAAATCCAGTGGGTGGCCTCTTGTTAAAGTTCCTCCACTTTGGCCCTGCATGTCTCCTGCTCTCTTTGTCTGTGTATCCCACTTTTTGCAATTCACATTGTGAATGTTGTTACTGTCATGAAATTCTTTCATACAAAGGAAAATTACCCAAAGTCACAGCATTGCACACTATATAAATGTTTGTGCCTTGAGATTATTTATGTTTGGGCAAAATGCCCAATTGTCTCACATTAGATCCAATTCTTAAATATTGAAATTAACCGAATTTCAGTTATAACTCTTTCAAAAAAGATCTAGAAAATGTATCTTGTATCTCATTAGTTGGAGTGGCCACTCTCATCTAGAACATGACTCCAAGTTTCTTGACTTCTTCCTTTTATGTTTCTTCAGACAATCTTGCATTGTACATCTTAATATCTTACTTCTTGTAAGAGATTATTAGCTCTTTGAAGTAAACTGTGTCATCTAAGGATGATGTACATTTCTCTCCCTATGGTCTGATTGGGGATGAGCTCAGTATTTTCAAGATTTCTTGATAAGCATTCAAAAACAATGCTTTTAACTTTTTCCACATGCTGTATTTATTTAGTAATACTGGCACACCTAATGGTATCATTTGCAAACAGCCTTTCAACACTACCTCTAGTAGTTCATATCAGCTATGAAGGGGAACAGAAGAGAGGTCAGAAACTGTGGCCAACTGCATAAAACACTGGCAAGAAACATTTGAGATGAATGACCCCAAAAGGGAGAAAAAATTCCCAGAACAAAAGGTAATTTGCATCGGCAATCTGGTCAGATCATTTGCAATAATCAATTAGACCTTCAGTGAGAGTCAGGGGCTCATATATTAAATAAGTTTTGTGTATGTGCATGAAAACAATCTAATCAGCCTGAATTGTGAGTATTCAGAAGCTCATTTTTTAGAAGGAGGAAGAGGCATTTGAATAGTTGTTTAGGAAGGAAATCTGACTTCAGTTTTAATAAAAGTAAACTATTTAAAATGGGGTGAAATTCCAGCATCCTTTCTCCCATTCTAAGTGTACAATATAGGTTTAGGTAAAGTTTGCACCAACAAGGTCATATTTAATGCTTTGAAATAGCAGTAAATATATGGAATATTATTATTGCTTAAATACCGTATACCCATCAAGGTTGTAAATAATGAAAACATTTGCACCCATTTGGTATCAATACTTTTGGTAAAAATTTCATCTGATTTAGAATGCTAGTCTTCAGAGGTATCCATGAGTATCATAATGAGGAAAGCAACATTATGTCATCCTCAAACTCCACTCTTTTCTTACAAGTGTCAACATCATGATGCATTTAGAAAAGGAGTGGAGCTTGCAGTGTGATGTCACAACACTGTTTTCATCATTGGCCTTCTTTTTGACCCCATTGTGAAGGTCTCTGCTTTTCTCCTTCTGCAAATTTTGTATAAAGCAATGTCAATCTTGAAGGCTTTCAGCACTGTGTTCTGCATATCCCGCACTGACTTGATCTTCTTTGCATTCAAACATCAAGAAAACAAATGTTCCACAATTTGCTTTCATGTTTCCATACTCCTTCATTTCAATAAATAATAAGGGGATTGTAGAGGGGAGTAAATGAAATATCTGGCAGGAAACACACAGAAACCATATGCTATGAGAACTTTCTTACTGGCCTTCTGGTCAAGGTAGATACCATAAAAATATCTGGAGGAGATGGAGTGACAATGACAGTTTATTTCTTTCCAAACCTGATTTAATAAAAGAGTAATAATGTCCTTTAACTGATTTGCCCTTGGCATAACAGAATCCACTTTTTTTTCCTTTGAAAAGAATGTGTGGTGCATAATATGCTTTTTAGAGACAGAACTGGAAAACCAGAAATGAAATTCCCATTTACAAACAGAGGAGATTATTCTATTTGGTCTCAAACAACGATTCATCTTTCTTCACTATATGTTCAGCTCTGTGGCTTGCCATGAGGTTAAGTCTCCCTGTCCTTCCAGTCTGTCAATTAACAGACTAGACTCCTGAAAAAGGGAAGTTGATTTATCTATAAGCAAAATGCCATTCATTATAATGGGCATGCAGTGTTTGGATCTATGCATTTTACAGAGTAATAATACAAATAAGCACTTGTGTGATCTCTAAACCAGAGATATCATCCATCTTCCAAGAGAGTCTATGAAGATGGAGATCAGATCACTCAGTCTTAGGAAATGGGACGTGATGGTTAAGTCCCAGCCAACTCATTCAGCCCCTTTTCCTCCCTGTGAGAAGGTGAAAACCATTCATTAATTTACATGAAAATATAGAGGGACAGTGAATCCTCTGAAGTAGAACTGGAATTAATTTTCTTACCCCTCTCCCAGCTACATTCACTAATTTGGTTTTGAAAATAATTTGTCTTCTGTAAGCTACTAAACTTCTCTTTGTTATGATTTTTAACTGGGAAGAACATCAAGGCAACAATTTTTGAACTAAGGGACCTTAAATGGGCTAATTTACAGAATGTGTCCAAAATATGAGAGCCATCACTTCCTTGGGACTAAAATTTGGTGAAGTTCTAGTCACTTCAGTGCTGCCACACTGCTATGATCAGCTACAGTCAAGTGACTGTCATTTTCAATGCTCCCTATAGGGAAAGTCAATGGGGAAGCCAGCAGGAAATTAGAAGTCGTTCCTGCCCACCCATGATCATTCTGTTTCTCTGTTTAGATAAGGAAATATCTCTGAAATGATGATCCAACAGG
>JANHZU010007844.1:126743-142546 GCA_032468055.1 Acrochordus granulatus | reverse complement strand
GTTTTGTGGGTTTTTTTGGGGGTGGGTGGGAATCATTGCAAGTGGCCTTCATGCCAGCTTGATATAGTAGATGTCCAACGTTGGTAAAATGAATGCAATTTGTGAGAGTGGGTGGGTGAAAGCGCTGCGGTGGGAGCTGAAGAACGTAACAGCGACCGAACCAGAGTGAGGAAATATCTCCCAGTCCAAACCCTTTTAGCTCCCTGACTGTGGGTTTGCTATAGGCACAGCTTGCAAATAGCTTTCAACATTTGACTGATTGCTTTGTGATGAGAATGTATTTCCGACAGAAATCTTGCAGGTGTAAGACAGCCTCTCCTGTACTGACACGCCCGAATGGTAATGTGATAATTGGTGCTGTGACTGGTGGAATCTGTCCCGCTTCGGGATTGTACCTTTATGTGGAGAACTGAAGGGTGAAGGACAATCCCTGCTGGGGATTCAGAGTTTCTGACAAGGGAACCACAATTATTCTGGTTAATCAGAAGAGGAGTGGAGTTTGAGGGATTTATTGACCTTTTTGCCTCTTTTATTCTTGTAGTTTAGAAAGTCCGTTAATAGAACCCGTGGGGGGAAAAAGATGGTTGTGAAGAAATGTGTGGAACTGAAAGTCACACAGCTCCCTCTCGTGGGTTGTGTAGAGCAAAGCACACTGCCTTTGAGCTAGGGATCCTTAGCACTTGGGATGGGAATAACAAGACATGTGCAGAATGTCTCCAATCCAATTTGGTGATTCAATCCAACTTGAAAGTACCTGATTCAGTTAGATGATTAAATCCAAACCGCCATTCTGGTTTGGAGGTCCATTTGAGAACAAATCAAATCATCTTCAAATTAAACCTCTGAATTGAATGTTTGCGCCAGCTGCGTAGCAAAGTCACTTGTTACTGATTTTAGGCGTGATATTGCCGGGCGGGTTGGGGGGGAGAGGAAGGGCTAATGGTTTTTGATTTATTTATTTGGTCCTGTTTTATGTGACTCTTGGAGCATAATGAATGCCAAAAAATTGTCTTAAATTGCCATAAACAATATTTCTGCAGATTCTCTTCTTTGCCTGTGTCAAGATCGTAGCATCTTAAATTCAGATCTGTGCCACCCCTTCTGCCAAGCAGAGAGAGAGAGAGAGGCTTCAGGTGGCAAATACAGAAAGAAGGGGATGCCAGCACTTTATTAAAATCACCGATACATGCCCCAAGCTTCTTACAGCTGTGCCAGTTTTTCTTTGTTTAGTTTCCTTCTTTCCTGCCAGTGTTTTTGTTATCTGATTGTTGTGTTTCATGGCTTGATGGTTGAGCGATGCACAAACCAAACAGACATGCAGGCTTCTACACATGTAATAATTAACACTTCACAGAAACAGACTCAAATTTACCTCTCGTAGCCAGAGAACCACTCTGGCTACAACTTAATTTACTTTTGGAGCATGACTCTTGTTTCTTTATTTTTTAATGGACTCTATTTTTTAATAGACGCTATCTCTTATTGATGATGTTCTTTCCATTCTTTCCTCCAGCATAAATTTAGGATTGGGATTTTTTTTCCATTGAAGCTTAGCCATGGAAATGACACAGAACAGAAAGCTACGTCTCAGGATGCTAGAAAGTAAAATTGTCTATCACTTTGTGCAAGACTCATCAGAATTCATCTTAATGCATTCACTAAAGCTTGGTTAATTTGAAGTCCTCAGAGACCAAGAAGCCTGAACAGGACAAAGAGATTAATATCTGGGCTCATCCTTCCTCTTGTTTTTCATTCATGGAGTTATCAGAGTAACCCTGAGCCCATTCAGAGAGTTGTAGTTCTGTTGATAAATCCACTTCCTCCTTTAATGGACTTTAAATTTGCTCAAAATTTGTTTTGGCTGCATCTGTTACAGTCTAAGCAAGAAGAACATGAAGCAATCTTTTGAGGAATCAGGTTCCTGGCTCCTCTACCTTCTATGGTAAAGGAGTAGAATTAGTAGTAGTAGTATTTTTATTTAATGTCTACTAAATAGAATATTAGTGTATTAAATTCTTACAGCGGTACTACTGGAAAATTCAGATGTCAGAAACCTGGTCTGGCTACTCATGATAGTGATAGGACAATTAAAAGAAGGTAATGGATGGATGCCAAAAGTTGGCTTTTGAAAGGCAAGCAGCCTTTGCTTGCCGCAGAGATAATCATTATGCAAATTTATGCTAACCAGCTCTGCCTTGCATGTGCCTGAGAAACTGCCTTTCCCCTTGGCATGCCAACAATGAGAGGTAGATTTGTAATTCAGATCCCAGATTACTCTATTGTATAAACAGACTTCATTCCTCCCCAATCATTCCCTCCTTCCTCCCTCGCACGGGCCCCCAAAATATGTCAGGGCATATTTTGCAAAATTCGTCTGGCTTTGGTTTTGCATATTTAGTTGAAGATAGACACATCGCTGATATCACAATGAGGACGCTAGCCAAGCGGCTTGACTTTCACCCTTGCTTCTTTTCTTGGAGATTGCTGGAGGCTGCCTTCCAGTGGTTAAGCTGGCGATGGATCATTGTTCTTGACAATTCTTTGGTAGAGAAGTTTTTCAGAGACAGTTGGGGATCTCTGAGAACTTCAATCCTCTATTCCCTTTGTGTGGACAAGTCAAATTCTATTTTTGGAAGTGGGAGTTTTCTGATGAAGGCAATTCTTTCTGCTGATGTTTTTAAAAATTAATTTTCTCTTTGGCGTCTCCCCATATTAACCCTCATCTCCAGTTCTCAAGCCAGGAGGCAGATAACTAAAGATGTGCAAAGAATGAAGAACAATTTTTTTTATTGCCTTACTTACATGCAAGGCCTTTGAGTCAGTCTTGACTCTTGGCAACTGCCTGGAGATGACCCTGCAGTTTTCTTGGCAAGATTTTGTAAGTGGTCTGCTCTTGCTTCCTTCCTAGGGCTGAGAGAGTGACTGGCCCAAGGTCATATACCTGGCTTTGTGCCCAAGATAGGACTAGAATGCACAATCTCCCAGTTTCTAGCCTGGTGCCTTAACCACTATACAAACCGGCTCTCTTATTTTACTCTTATTTTTTATCATATTTTACACGTACATTCATACCCTCTAAGTTTTATGCAAACGATCCTTTATTTGTTTGCTTATTTTTTAAACAACTTTTCTCCCCTTGCCTTCCTCTTTGCTTCTTGCCCACTCATATTCTCCACCATTTTGAGAGACTATTGGAAAAATTTCAATCTGCCGACATTTATCGTTTAGCAGAGCCATCGAAATGTATATGTCACATGCTGCATTACATTTTTATTTGTGGTGCCTTTGAGTCAGGCTTGACTCCTGGTGAGTGCCTGGAGAAGTTCCTGTAGTTTTCTTGGCAAGAAAAGTATTTTAGTGTTGTTGTTTGCACAAATTATGTAAAGTAATTAAGTTTTATCCTTTGCATGTGGCACACTTGACCCTTTGACACCACCACAGCTTCTACTAGATGCCAGTGACTCCAAGTGTACATAAAGTTTCTCACCTTAGATACAATCAAATCTTCTAGTTTGGAGTTAATACCTGGGTTTCACTGGCCACGTGGCAAAATCAGAGCTAATTCTTAGCCTTATATTGAGGGATGCAAGCTATGTACAGTATTATTGCTCAGTATATTTCTTAAAAAAAGTTTTTTTTTACATAAATAGAAGATTGCCTGGCTTTTCTACATTCCAGTAACGTTTTGGATATATTGAGAGTATCAAATTCCTAACTACCATAGCCGCTGTTGGAGAGTTATTATTCGGACATCACCAGAGAGCATCTGATTAAGAGAATGGACAGATTAAAGTGAAGGGTTGCACTGATTCATTTGCCTTACCTTCACTTCCTATCCTCAGCTGTATAGCAATGCTGCCTAGGACCAAAAGTAATAGCAATAAACTACTATTTCTTATTATATCCACTAGATGACACTGTTATTCACTAGCCACTCTCTTCCTATCTGTATTTTCTGTTTTTTGCAGTATATTCTGTACGCTATTTATTCCCAGTTTATTCTGGGAAAATGCAAACATGGTTGCAAGATTGGTGATGATGGAAACAGTGGGGTTAAAGAGTCAGTGGGAAGGGATGCTATCTTTCAACTCAGTTCTGATTGTTAGGAATGAACATACTGCGAGCTTAATTTCTTAAGTTGCCAGAGATAGACCTGTTTGTTAAAGAAAAGAAAAAAAACACATGATTTTGACTTGGATTTCTTGAAACATTTTCCATTCTTCTATTTTCAAGCTTACAAGCATTAGATGATCTGGAGGCACCAGATGATGATTATATTACTTCTTGACATTTCCAGCTAGTTGGACACTCAGTCAAGTATGTCAAGCCAGTTCATAAAAAGGGGAATGAATGTTGCCATTACAACTTCCAAACAAGGTGATAATAGAAGGCCAACTGAGGTTCAGTTGGGTTGCATCTCTTGACTGAGGCTCCCATCTCTCCCTTCATGAATCAGTGCCTGCAGTTCCTCCTCCTAGCCACACAAATGCTGTGTAGTGATACAACACATGTTGCTACCCGAATATCCATTCTTGCTAATCTCTGGTTAGTGCCTCTGTGGGTTTTAGAATCATGGGTGAAAACAGTTTGTTTATGTTCCAGTGCATTGCACAAACCCAGAACAAGGTTTAAAGATGAAGAGTTTAGGATGAAAGTACATAATTTGTATTTATATATTGCTTGTTGTTAGCCTTTATTATTATTCTTTTTGTTTGTATGTTAATGTTATACACTGCCCAGAGTCCCATTGTCTGAGTTGGGCAATGTTATATACAAATAAGCCACAGTAGGATCCTAAAATTAAGTATGGCTTGTTATTTCTATTCCTCAGACAAACTCGCCAAGTGCGCCAATTTTAAGGACCATAGTTAAATGTGGTCTGTAAGGAGCTCTCCAGCAAAATGGTCTTCTGAAATATAGAGAACTGTCCAATTAAGAAATCGGACTAAGAACTGAGAATAAGTTAGGGGCAGATAATATACAGGTAGTCCTTGAGTTATGAATCCATTGAGCAACCAATGCCAAATGAAGAAACTTAAGACTTGATCCTCAGAGTTCTGGCTGTTGCAGTACCCCTGCAGTCATGTGAACAAAATCTGAACACATAATCTGAACACATAATCTGCGCTGGGTCTCCCAGGACCTCCCCCAGCCCCCTGGAGCATCCTCCCACTTTTTAACTGGGGTGTCCTCTGCTTCCTGCTTAACAATCTGCATGTCTGGGGTTAGGACAACAACCAGGGCTGCCTAAATTGCCATCACTAAGCAATGCGGTCACATGATGTCCCATTTTACAACCACATTGCTTACCGATTCCAATTCTCATTCCAACTGCAGTCATAACTTGAGGATTATCTGTATAGAAAGTTTTTACTGGTTTCAGTATTCTATTGGAGCTCTGGTCATCATCCTGAACCTGAAACTGATTTTAAAGAAATCTGAAGAAGTGGTGTGTATCTGGCTGGGTGACACACACCTCCCAAACTTTGAAGATTGATTATTGGTGTTGATTCCAGCATAGTGATTGTAGGATTTGTTAGAATTTGCTTGTGCACTTTCTTTCAGAAGATACTGGGGAAAGTAGTAAGCTCTTTTCTTCTGCAAATGGGGTATTCTACATTACAGTCTCAGAATACATAAAATATATTCTAAGAAGTGCAACTGCAGGGCAATACAGCCCTGAAATAATAGGAAGCCTGCTGAGTCTCCATCTTAATTTTACTAGTTGTTTACTCTGGCAAACTCATCGCTAAAGTCAAGAATGATCTTATGTGCACATAAGATTTCTCTGCAGTGTGAGGACTGCTTATTGAGATATTTTGAAATGTATAGTGTGATGGAATCTTTAATTAAATAGTTTAATGAAAGCAGCTTTGAATTTTTTTTTAACTTCAGTGTGGAGGCAGAAATTAGCAATTTTAGCAGATTGTTTTAATGCAAAACATTTAAGGTATGCAAATATTTGTATTTTTTCTATCTTGGCCAATGCCATTAAGTCCATTAATGTTTCTTCAGCACCTTTAAAATTATTCCTTTGTAAGTTAAGATTATTTATTTTGAAGTAAGGTTATCAGGGCTTATCCCCAGCTGAAAAATTCTTTTGGATGAGCCTATCTTATTAGGAAGAATACCACAAGTATGATGGAATCTCTGTGATGATGTCACTGAGAAAAACAAAACAGTAAAAGGTGAGACCAAAGGAGAATACAGTACAGGTTTACTATGTCTGAAAAGAAGATGCTTTGGATGCTGCCTTAGTAATACTTAAGATGACTACATTGAAATAATAGGATAAATAAGTTATGATGAACTTCCCATGGATTTCAGCAGGTTGTGCTTTGAAGATGCTCCAACTAATTGAGAAACCTGGATCACCTTTGCCTTTTAATACAGCCAACCATGCTTTGCAACCCTGAGTAACCCTGATTGTATAATAACACCCAAAAATATAGGCTGTCTCTTGATTTGCAAGATGGTAAAGCTTTACATCATCCTGTCTCATTAAAAGGCCAATACAGATAATTTTCATGAATTCCTTCAGACCTTTTGTCTTATGAGTGATTTGTAAAAATAAGGAACAGAAAATGGTTGCTGTGCTCTTAACCAGACAGGGTAGTTTGCTGTGGTTCCGGGAGGACTAGGAGACATTGCATTCGGTGAATCTTTTTCCCCATGAGCCTGAGTAGGTGGCAACACCTATAAGTTAACTGTGGATGAAGCTGAGCAAGATTGGATATGGCTAGTTCTTCACGGAGGACTATTAGGAAGTCCAGGAGTCCAAATGCCTCCCAGGGATAGGTGATGACAAAGCATTATGATACTACCCAGAAAACTGCATGGATGAAGTCACAGGAGCCAAGACTGAATGGAGGCATCTGTATTGTACAATTTTCTATGAACAATTTTAGGAGAAATAGAGCATGAAGTTCTACCATAAACCCAGCAGATGGCATTTCTGGAACTCTGATTCATCCACAGCTAACTCATACTTCTTTGTCTCATTTCAGCTGCTTCCGAAGTATATCACTCTGCCCACGTCATTGAAAATCTACTTCCTCCCACTTCTTAGATGACACCATTCTCCCACCTTTGGAAGAATGAATCATTTCCCCTTTGGGATAGAGCAGTGAACTGATGAATCTTCCCTTGCTGATATTTTGAGGTGTTCTAGTTTTCCTATCAAAATATATATAATTGTCCTTAGAAAAAAAGGGAAAAAAAACTGCTGATAACTCACTTATTGAGATTTGAGGGGTTGTGCCAGAAGGCAGTGCTTCTCCATTGAGGTTCTGGTTCTCTAAAACCATTTTCCCCATTGACATCAAGCTGATTCTCCCCCCACCCGCCCATAACATTCAAGTCACAACAAAAGAAGGTGCCCTTCTTACAACTTTTCTCTAGTATGTGGATGCTACTAATGGTCCCTCCCTTTGATGATTATATCATGTCGTAAATGTTTTATTTTTAAACTGACCCAATTTTTAATGCTAAATTTGTCTGAGTTCTGTTAGTGGGAACATTTTATGACTCTGAATCTCTTCTCAAAGATACCATTCTTATTCATTTATTTATTGGAATGCAAGAAAGCAAAAGCATAAGTCGTGATTTTAAACCCCAAAAGTTTTCAAAAAAAAATCTGCCTCTGTCAAAAAAAAAATCAAAGGAAGGGCATCCATCTCAAGGTGGATCTTTCCTTCAACAATGGACCCTTGTCTTTGACCTTGGAGGGGAAAATCTAAGGAATTTATTGATCTTTTGCCCTCTCATGTGCTTTGTGTTTTTTAATTTTTTTTTCATTTTTAATAATGACATTTTACATTTTGATCATATTTGTTTTTATGTCTCTGTGATTTTATCTGACTGTTATATACTACCCAAAGTTGCTTTTAGTGAGATGAGCAGCTCTATAATTGTGATAAATAAATAAACACTTAAATAAAGGCAAACCACGAATGAGGACAATGCCTTTGGGATTGGTGCCAGGGCTGACCCCACCCAAAACGGACTGAGATTTTGTCGCAATGGAATAGATCCAGTCAAATTTGTCAACCCAATGACGTCACTGTGGCCTGGACAGGGCAAAAGACAGTCAAACTAGCTAATGGCAATTTCAGTAAATAAGTCACTCTTGCAAACAATTAGCAAACAGGGGAAGCAGAACTGTTTTTTTTTCCTTGCATCACCATTAATGTTCGCGTGTGTTTTTTTAACTTGCTTGCTTCATTCCTGCCTTACAAGTTTGCTAAAGGGAAGCAGGAGAGTCTATATACTATGTATGTATTTTAACATAGTGCACTACAATAATTTATGGAAGGTTTCACTGTCTCCCTAGCTAAGAAGATGGTTGGATGAGAGGATAAATCTTTAAAAGAATAATGTTTTCAGAATCAGGCTCCTTGTCCTCGAACCCTTTGATGTATGAGAGCAACGGTAGGTAGGATACTTAGTGAAATATACATGAGATCTCCCCAGCAGAGAATAACAAGAGTGGAGAAAATATTAGCGTTTACATCAAAACTCAATTGGAGCACTCGTTTCAAGATGATAGTTTATTATGTTGAATGCAATTTAGTCCCACAAGGATATTTCCTCCATCTGTATGACAGACACTCACGTGCGCACACGTACAGTCACACATACAGTATTGGCTCTCGCTTCCTCCTCTCTTGCTCATTTTTGCTCTACCTCCACCAATTATTCTTCCTAGAAGTTGACATTTCTAGTGTATTATTCATTCCACCTCCTTGAAATCTTCTGAAGGTTGGGAAGGGAAAAAGGGAATAATCAGGTTTAAACAAGTTCACAGTTTCTTAAAGACCATGAGCCCGATTTTCAGCTGGCATAAGTTGACGTTGATCCCCTGGCCTTGATGAAATGATATTGCATTTTCATCGGCTGAGACATCTGTCTTAATTGTGGACAATTCTGCCTAAGGGAAGATGGAAGAGGGAGAGAAAGAGAGGCACATGTTGTGTGGAATTAAAGACAGAAGAAATATGGGTAAGATGGAATGGAGAGCTGACACAGTCAATCTTCCAGTCCCATTTGTACCTTCTAGATTTTAAATGAATTAGGACTTGCTAATGCAAGGGTTTTTTTTTCTTGCCAAATCCAGTGGTATGAAGGAAGCAATAGGAATAAATAACATAAAAATATTGAGGAAAGTCCACAGATGTTGTTCGAAAAGTCAGGATGGTGACTGTGATGATGCAATGCACATTAAAAATCAGGTTCAGTCACACCATCATGGCTGCCATCTCAATTTTTTGGCCATATCCTCTGGATACCTCAGATAATTCCAAATTAAATTGGGCATGCCTAAAAACCAGGGATTCATTAATCTGCATGACCTCTCCTGGATCCATAGAAATCATTGAATTGTATTGGTGACATGATCTTGGTGTGTATGTGTGTGTTTCATTAGTCTGAATGTACATTTTACCACCAGACAAACAAAGGAAGGGCCTCCTTTTGTGGCCTCCTTTTCTTGCCACAGCCTCCTGTGATGTTCAGCCACTAAAAACTAGAAGAGAACACGATCCTTCCTATGAAAAAAATTCTCTACATTCTTTCTAAATCTTTTAACACCTGGATAGCAAACATCAAAGACCCTTTCCACAGTAGGATAATCACCTTAATTAGCATAAACCCAAGTAAAGTGAGAAATGTCTAGATGTTTTAATAGAAGTCTTGCACAGCAGAAGAAAAAGCAAGCCAGCAACTATGACCTCATTGCCTCCATCTGTCACGTGAAATTAGACAGCTGAAGAAAACAGCAGTCATTAACATTTTTTCAATTTGGAGTGATCTATATTCGCAAAAGTATTGGGAGGGTCAATGATTGTGGAAGGCGCTAGTTAAGATTGCAAGGAAGGGGGAGACTCTCCATTTCATTTAATAGTTTTGACATATTTTTCTTTTCAGATGGAACTGAAAGGGCCTCCTCTTTTCCACAGCATTCCTCTAGTCCACATTCTAGGGATATTCTTTCTTGAATAACTTGATATAAATGTTGGCACAATGCTGCAGTCGATTTCTTCAGTCCCCATCAGCAGCTGCTTTGGCACCCTGCCTTGTTTTTCCTTCCTCCCATCAGTCATTTTCTTCCTATAAAGGACTATTGTCATCACACAGCAAATCAAATTTGGGTAGGGAAGAACATCACCAAGGGGAAATTAAGCTAATTCAGAGTGATGGCAAATCAGATTAGGCATGTAACTGTGTCACTGTTCTCAGGAAGAAGAAAGCTGCTTTGGAAAGGGTGGGCTGATTCACACAAGCTATGAGAAATTTATGAGCCTGGTAAGATTTGCAGAAAATTCTTTACCCCTCAGTCCCATGTTTTCTATAAAATCATGCTGCTTCTGAAGAGCGGACTCTGCATAGATGTATGTGCTTATTCATTTGTGTATTTATATATTGGATTGTTTACTAAGCTGCTATTTTTAAGTTCACATAACATGCTAAGCTAAAACATATTGGGCTTTATTCTGATACATGTATCAAGTTCAAAGGGTGCATACATAAAGAAATTGTGGAACTCCGCTCAAGGAACATCACCCATCCATGTACTAGTTAAAATAAATTACTAAGAAGTTCTAATGTGATTGTCTGGGGTGACTTTGTGAATATGCAGAGTCTACTAAGTTAGCAAAGTGCAATGGCTTTGAAGTTGGAAATGAGCACCTAAGGAAGTAACTAAAGAATGTTATGAATAATTAAGCCTTTCTGTGTGCAGATTAATGTTTCTTCAATAGTTTGATTCAGTGTTTCTTTTCTGAAAATTGTTGCACGTGCCCAAAGCAAACTCATCATCCATCTTGGTCTGCTTCAGGAAGTAGTTTTGCTTTCCTTTAGTCCTCCAGGAGATGGTATAAGCTTAGAGGAAAGTGAAGCCATCTCCATCAAAAGGGTGAAGGGAAGAAGGCAACTTGAATAAAATAAATTGGAGGAGGGTAGGGTGAGAGGTTTCACTATTGGAAGAGGGAGAGTCAAGAGTAAAAAGTAGCTTCAAGAAAGGATTTTAACACTACTGTTGTTATTGGATGCAAGCCTGGTGTCAATGTGCTGGGATTCCATCGCACTGAACCATGATTTGCTTAACTACAGTTAAGCTTATGAATAAAAAAAATTGTCTAGGGCCACAAAGCTTGTCAAATTGCAGTCTTTGCCTTATAAGCCACAGTCATTGCAACCATGTAACATGCCACGCTTTAGGAAGGACAAATTGGAACATATCCAGAAGAGAGAAGTCATGATATAAAAAGGCACATGGAAAATAAAATGTACAAGGAATGATTGGAGGCATTATTTATTTAATATGCTGCTGAAATCTGGAGACTCTCGGTGACTGACAACACTAAAACAATTCATTAAAAACATTAAAAAACAAAGCAAAAAACACAAATATGCCTAGCTGGTGAAAAGAAGGGAACATGGTGGCTGTATTTTTGTTACTTACTGAAGGTTATTAGAGTATGTAAAAGAAGAGACAGAATTGTGCCATGCACCACAAGATTCAACCTCTTACAATCTATGATTCTTCTCTTCCACACAAAGTATCACTGCTTCTTCGCGAACTCCAGTCCTAGAGTTCCTACATACTGGTAAAAATGCTTACTGAAATAATGGGATAGGATCCCAAATGGAACCTAGCAAGTATCTAATATCTAGTCTCTTATAGTCACCCTGAGATTTGGATATCATTTTTCAGGGGATATTATTCAGTACAGGAAAAACACATTAAACTTTTTCCACTAGAAGGGGGATTCCGATACTCCCACTGCCAGAAAAGCAAGAGCATGAAGTAGTAATAATTGAGAGTTCCTGAAAGGTCACACAATATCCTGCATAGACTGAGGAAAGGAGATCTAGGTAAAAGTGGAATTCTTGAGATCAAACACAGATTCTACTGATTTCATATGAATGTTACACAGAATCCACCTGAAACATGTAATACTTTTCTGTACATGTTGTACTATAACAGTGATGGATTAAAGGCACTGTCATTCTGCAAGAATACTGATTCAGGACATAAATCCTCCTGGTTTTTGTGATTTTTATTTGGGATCCCCAATATTAGGCTTCTGGTTACATAGCAAGAAGCAGCTAATCCAAGATCAGGTCTAAGTTCTGATTAAATAAATTTATTTAGAAGGAGATTAAAAAAATATTCTGGCAAAATATTCCATTTTCTACTTCAAATGAGAAAATTGTATGTAAGCAAATTCAGATTGGAAAATTCTGGGATTTAATAATAGTTTCTGGTGCATCCCATATAAAATCATGAGAATCCATGGAGATTCATGCTTTGGATTCACTGTTTTAAACCAAAGTGATATAAAAACATGCTGGATCTATGATTTCATGGCTGATTCTATTCAGACATTTGTTGTTTTGATGTTGTTTCAGAGAGATGTATGTAAAATTTGCAGAATCAGTTATTGGTGTCTTTGATCCACATGTTTTTGTAACACTGGGCACCAAAAATAATGACATCTGACATTTTTGTCAGTGATTATATCCAGACGGTTGTGACAAATATTGACTCCAGGTGGATTCCATGTACAAATCAGGTAAAATCAAGCTATGGATCCATATTTTTTAAATAGTTTTAGAGCTCTTTTCCTGCCAAAAATGCTCAAATTTGTGATTGTTAAGGCTCAGTATACACAGGCAGATTCAGTGTAAAAAATCATACGAATCCAAAGTTCCATGTCTCAGATTTTTGCACAAGCATACCAACAGCCATTAACTTTACAATCATCCTGGTTTGTTATGTATAGGTGGACACAACTTGTAATTTGGTGAACATTTTATGTGGATCCCATTTAAAGCCTGTGTGGATGTATGAAGTCAGTGTTTCTGCAGCATGGCAGCGTCAAAACCTTTCCAATCTGTTATTGTGAATGCTCACTGCCTGCTGATGGAGCGGAGCTCATAAATAATGTGTGTGGATCCGTTAAGAGTTGCTTCGACAGGGAGATGGGCAGCATATAAATTAAAGGAAGGAAGATGGATCCAGGCCTCAGATGCGCAGCAGGATCAAATCAGAGTAGTGTCGCAAGTATCCAATTTGTGACTGCCCGCAAAAAGTCGCCCCCAAGTTCCCGGGCCGGTTCCCATTCTCACAGAAGGAAGTAGAGACGCCACCGCGCAGAAGAGATCGACGCTCCCCCACGTTCTCTCCCTCGGGGAGAACGTCTGAAAGAAGCCAGACCCGGGTCATCCCGAACGGAGCGGCCCGCAATCATCAGCCCAGCAGAGGGCGGACCAGGAGGCCGTCCCCGGCTCCGTCGGGCCTCTGCTCAGCCAACCGCCCGAGGAGGGCCGGGAGCGTGGTCGTCGTCCCTCGCCCGGTCCGCGGGACCCGCTCAGTCGCGAAGGGAACCTGCGGCGTGGCAAAGCTCCGCGGCGCTGCCCGGGGAGGCTCGCTGAGGAAACAGGGCCGAGGAGCCTCGGCAGGCGAGGGCAGGGTTCTGTGCGAGTGCAGCCAATGCAGCCCGCGCTTTTCGGGGCCGCCGCTCCTCTTCCCGCCGCGCGCCCGCCTTGCTGCGGCGGCCGCCACGTCGCGGGAAATCGGCGGCTGTCCTCCTCTCTCCGCCTCTCTTTCTACGGCAGCGGGGCAGACGGAGGCAGGAAGGCCCCTCGCTTCCGCCCCCCGGCGGCGAGGTTACTTAACGTGTGGCTAAGGGCCCCAGTTAAAGTCCAAAGCCGTATCCGACCCTTGCCCTGTTTTAAGAGATCACCCGGCCCCGCTGGAGTCGGACATCCCCTGCCTTGTGCGGGGGAGCCCTGCGACTTAGGACGCCGCGGCGCATCGCGAGCTGAGATCTCGGGGTCCCCCCCAGATGCCCCCGAAGGAGGCTCGCGTGATTAGGAGGAAATCCGCGCGAGCCCCGCTAGCCGGCGTTGCTGGAGTTACCGGCGTGCTGCTTGTCCCGCGCCAAGATGGCCGCTTCGCCAGGAGAAGGGGCCTGCGGAGATCGGAACGTTAAAGGCCCCCTTGCGAAATCGGTCCAGATGCTCTCTGGAACTGGATTTTGTTACTAACAAGGTTAGTGCTTAAGTTAACCTCGATCCGGTTCACGGGTGCGTGCCTCCGGTTTATTAGCACCTGGTTACTCGACCCTTAACGTGCTGCCGCCTTTATGAACGGACTCGGTCGCAAACGCGAATAGGTACGAGAAAGGCGGTCGTCCCTCGTGGATGTGCGGCGGAGCTGAGCTGCTGCAGGAAACAAAAGTTTAGACTGGCCTACAAGGGCTCCTTTGAAAGGATGTTACGTTTTTTTTCTCTCTGCAGCATACAGCTAGTGATAATGCATCACCCATTCCACTATTCACTGCATACGGTCCTAGGAATGTCCTTCATGACGGTTGCCTTCCAGTTTTCTCAGTGGTGTTTTTTATAAACCTGCACTTGGCTTACTTACGAAATGTATGATTTGATATTTTAAACATGGTTAAGAATTTAATACGTAGTGTTAAAAGTTGGAGCTGGGAAAAATACACTGTACAAAGGAAGTAAAGTGATGCTGTAGTATTCCAGACCAAAAGAAAAAGTACATTAAGAGTTTTGTTCAGAGCAGATCTCCAAGAATACCAGATTGATCAGATGATTTCAAACAGTTTTACAGTAATGGCTAATAATGGTGTCCTGCTGAGTTCAAAATATGGAGTTGTTTTGTTGGGAAAAAGCACTGTTAAATACTGACATCATTACAGATAGGAGTTTTTACTTGCTTTTTTTTAAACTACCATCAATCTCCATGTGGAATCTGTACTACACAACTGATCTTTTTCAATAAATAACATGTTCAGTCCACATCTTTTGGTTAACACAGTTAAGCAAGCTTGTGCTACCAAGTTATAGAGGCTCAGAAACAGGCTACACGCCAACACTTAAAATACTTATTTTAAGAACAAACACAAATTGTTCAGTCATTCTGGATTGTTTGAGATTGTGGTACATTGTTCAATATTCAAGAGAATATTTTGGAGTTGAGGGTTGAATTGTGGAGTCCTAGGTGCTCTCTGAGCTTGGTGGTTTTTCTTCATTACCAAACTAGGTAATATCATCAGTGCACTCAGAGAGCACCTAGAACTCCACAATTGTTCAGTCATTCTGGAATTTCCATTTCTTATCAAAACAACAATGATTAAAATAGCTCCTTGGATCAAGTCAAATTTTGGAGAGAGGGTGCCCTATATTTTTTCATATTCTGCCATGGGAATCCTCATATTGACCATCTTTTCAAATCCAAGAATGGTGATCCATAAATGATACGGGCTTTTAAGAATTCAGCTTCCTTGCCAGCTGGCTGCTGGTCAAATTTCAGAAATTTTAGAAAAAGCAAATTTCAGAAATTCCAACGGACAGTATTTGTGTTGCCATACAGATTAACTAGGTGCAAACGTACCTCACTAGGCCCCGCAGTGGGGTGAGCAGTTAAAATGCTGGGCTTCTTAGGTAGAAAGTTGGCAGCCCAAGTTTGAGATCCAAGTGCCACCATGTAATGGGTGAGCTTCCATTGTCTTTCTAGTTCCTGCCAACCCAGCAGTTCGAAAGCGTATAAAAATGCAAGTAGATAAATAGACACCATTTTTGGTGGGAAAGGTAACAGCATTCCGTTTTGGTCACATGACAAAATAAAGCATTTTAAAATCCTCTTGTTGTTACTATCATCACTTTGAATTCTCTGAGTGCCAGAGGAAGTGCATCTAGATCAGGGGTGGGCAATTATTTTTCCCAGGGGGCCAAATGAGAAGCAGACAATATTGTGGAGGGCCGGGCCAAAAATT
>JANHZU010007844.1:97035-115111 GCA_032468055.1 Acrochordus granulatus | reverse complement strand
TTCCAGATTAGTCATTCTGTAGTAGGTAGACCATGAAATTCCAGATTGCTGAGAAAGAGTGTAACTCTCTCATGGCAAATCGAAAATGCCAGTTGCTTCCAATACATCATGAATGAAAAAGGATAATCCTTGGGCCACCATTGGCTTCCCAGCATCTTTTTTTTTTGTGAGCTTGGAGATTCTCCACCTTTGAATGGGCAGGGCCAAACAATTTGGACTGTTTTGTGTCTCATATGTGTATCACATGATGTCTATGTGGCATATTGGGGACATGAGCAAAATGATAGCATTAATACCTGCAAAGGCTATCCATTAATCAGCCCCATTTTGAACCCTGTCCATAATCCATACATGGAGTGGGGACTTAGATACACTGGGCCTTGAGTCCTTGGGCCCATGGCAATACTGCCATTCTGTGGAAATGTTTGGATTTACTTCTATATGGGATATTTTCTTGTTCATGTCCCTCCAACAGTGAGACCAAAGAGAAGGAGATTTTTCCAGCTGTCTTTTTTTAAAACTATATTTGGATGATGTGTTTCTCTAAATTATGAGTAATGCAGGAGAAAAATAGTTGTCCCACTTTTGTCTCTTCAGTGAATGCTTAACGGATTCTCATCTCTTGAGCCATCAATTCATAGCTTCATCATAACATTACCAGAAAAGAAAATCAATCCCTTTCTCCCATTACACTGGAATTATGTAGCCCACCTTTACCACTTTTTTTTCCATTTGCTTAATGACAAATTGCATTTTAAAAGATAAATAAGATGTTATGAGCACTTTACTGGCAAGAATATGCAAGGACTTATGGATAATCTCAGGGGGGAAATGCCCTATTGAGCAGGATATAATTAGTAGAATTTGTTCTGTGAAGGATTTTAATATGAAGTTCAGGAAGATGAATGCAAATATGAATTTAAGAGAGAGAGAAAGGGTGGAAAAAGAGAACTTCTGATACATCTATTCAGTCTCTGTTTCCATACTACTTTTATATCCGAAGTAAAAAAGCATATCATTAATTTTATAAAACTGCATGGCCAGTTTGACAAGATAAATCAGTTGATCCCATTTATTTAGTGTTAGTGGGTCCCATGGTACAACCTGTGTCTTAATAGCCTCAAGTCAGAAAAGCACAATGACAAGAAATAGCTGATTCCAAGTTGTATATAATTAAGCACAGGAGACTGCAGTTCCTTTCAATGACAGAAGCTCCCTTGCTCACTGAATGGAATCCTAGTCTGAACCTGGTGAAACTGCCTTTGGTGAACAGTGGATAGTTGTGGTGAATGCATCGTGTGATTGTCCTTAGAAAGCCCTGAAATGCTTGATTTATCTTCAGTGGAAGAACTCATGGAGAGAGAATAAGCAAGAATCCATCAAAAGACAATCTTAATGCAAATATAATATGGTAGAATATATTGGAAGGGCTGCATTTCATATTCTCCTTCCGAATAATAGGGCAGCATAGAGCTGGTAGGCACCACTGTGATTCAAATACTCATCTTTGTACCCAGATGACTCTATCTATTGTGCCATCTCACTTGATTTGTTTAAAATACCAGTGCTGTACAGTAAAACAGATTGAGAAGTTGAGAAACATTCAAGCTGCTTTGGTTGAATCAAGCTCACCTTGAGACAATCTTCATTTCTGCCTTACCTTAGCAATGAAGGTCACCTGCTTTGGAAGTTGCAACAAGCTTGTTTTTCTCCAAGTGTCCTAGTAAGCTTTGAATTCCAAAGTTATGTGGGAATACGCCATGATCTTTCCTATGTAGTATAATGATTCTTGGAAACTTTGGCAACTAGTATAGAGGGAGGAACCTGGAAAAGATCCCAGAAGTTGGAAGATCAATTATCAGAGCCCCATTGCCAACAAAGGACCAGCCGTTTCAAGTTCCACAGTTCCCCAATGCAGAAAATACCCAATAAATTTATAAGCAGCCTATGAATAATTCTTAGTCTGTGAGCTCCCCATTAAAACTGCCATCCACAAAGGTTCCTAAAATTCCGGAATCAATATTGGTTCCAAAACTGGTTTCTCCCATGTGACTTTAGTCTTACTCAACTAACTAATGTGAAGTAGTTTATATAATTAATCCAATCCCTTTACATCTTCCCAGTCAATTTTTCTTCTTTTTCCAGTCTAGTGAATGGGAGTAGTAGAAAACCCTATATAGTTCTTTTCTAACTTACTTCCAGAGTACAAGCCCAAACAGTGAAACAAGTACTGGAGGTATCATTATTCATGCAGATGAACTTTGCAATTCAATATAGCTAATTAGTAAAATGATGGAGAAAATTAGGAGTTGCTGCAGGTATATTAATATTAATAAAACAGCTCTGCAGCTTTATAAAATAATGATTGGCTTCTTAAGACAGCAAATACTGGCAAGGCACAAGGCCTGTTCAACAACTGGTGGGGCATGTACTTGAACCAATTTAAACAGTAGAAGAGGAATAAAGAGGAAAAAGAAATATGCATGTTAACACAAGTCAAGAACTTAAAATAACCTTTGCTTCAGGCTATAGACTAGATGCCTGCATAAAACAGATTTATTCTTGTTTAGCTTATCTTTGCACAATGAGGCTCCGTGTTTCCAAAGTTCTATACTAAAACTATTTTGTATCCAAGAACCCCAATGTAGTCCTGATAAAAATATTGAGCTGTCAGGTTCCTGATGACTTCAAAAAAAAATTAATGGCATCAATTTTGAGAAGTTTCAACTATGGATGTCATTACTGTAAACGAACTGAAGGATGGACATGCTAAGTCACATTATATCCTGATTCTAATTGATGGGACTTTTTCTACTAATTTGAGACTAAAATAGAAACTGCAGAGGGCCCCTGTTCTCCCCAATTTGTTTTTTCAAGAAAATATTTGAGATTGAATTTACCAAGTTCAGTCTTTCTTATCCTAGCTCCACTTTATTGATAATCAAAATTTTCCTTTTGTTAGATGGTATTAGCAATATGATTGGTTCTTCAGCAACATGGACCCTTAGTATCTATGTAGGATCATTGGAGGTCTGAAGAAAAGCATTAATTTCAGCCATTTCTTCTGAAAGCGGCCTTAAACATCTTCTCTAATTATTGGCAGGTGTTATGGATGCTACTATTCTGAAATGCTGTCTCTGTATCCTGTTACCATTATGTATAAGATTGTGGAAGTAATATCTTCTGGACCTGTAATGTTCTTCTGATTCTGGATCCCCATATGTAGTCTCACATTCACGACAGGTTAAATGTGGGCAAACTATCCCAATTTGGAACCTTTCAAATGTGTCAGAATTTCTGTCCACAGTTTTCTACCCAGCATGACTGTTGATGATATGGAGAGTTGAAGTCTCAATACCTTTATAGGATATCACAGTGGAAAAGGATAGATTAAGGGGTTACTATAACAGTAGCCAGCTTCTATCCTGACTGCCTGCCATCCTTAATTTTATTTTGGCTACATATCTGTCTGATCTCCTGTAGCCCCAGTTTCTTGGGATCTCTGTTTCCCACCTGCTGAGGACTTTCCAGATCCCACTAAAAATCATGTTGAACCTCCTTCAGTGTTGTTGTTCAGTCACTAAGTTATGTCCAACTCTTTGCAACTCCAAGGACCACAGCAGCCAGGCTTTTCTGTCTTCCACTGCCTCCCAGAGTCCACACAAATCTGTGCCCACTGCACCAATGGTGCTATTTTACCAACTCATCCTCTGCCGTCCCCTTCTCCTTTTGCCTTCAATCTTTCCCAGCATCAGGTTCTTCTCCAATGAGTCCTCTCTTCGCATTAGGTGGCCAAAGTATTTGAGCTTCAGCTTCAGTATCCAATGAACAATCTAGATTGATTTCCTGTAGGATTGACTGGTTTGATCTCCTTGCAGCCCAGCACCATAATTTGAAGGCATCAATTGTTTGGCACTCAGCCTTCCTTATGATCCAACATTAAAAGCAACCAAAAGGATGTTTCTTCTTTGTCCCAGGTACATCACTGCTTGAAAGTATTCATCCAGATGACTCACAGTGGAAACAATACATAGCTTATAGAGAAATTGGCTCTATTGAAGGGCCCTTTGTGATGTTTCTGCAGTATATTGGCCTTACCCCATGAGAAGGATTGTAATTCAGTCCTTGGTTTCTCCCTCATTATCTGGAAAAAAATCCTGTCTGAAATTCTGGATAAATAGGCTGAGAGTATGGATAGACGGTGATCATCCAGACATTGCTGAGTCTGAATTTCTATCCATCTTAGCAGATGAGTTCTGAGGAAGATAGTATTTTCAGTCCATCAAAATCTATACTTTATCTCGAATCAGAGACATGAATGGTCTGATTTGGGCTCAGGCAATGTCAGCAATTAGTTCTTCTGTCAGCTTTGTTTTTGTTTTTTGTTTTCCAGTTAATATCAGCAGTCATCAGATGATAAATACACTCATAGGTGTTCCTTTCACTTGACCTTAATGTGTCAGAACTATGGTTTCCAATATTCTCAGCCAACATGGTCAACACATCTGGAAGATGCTAATTTGGCTCTCATAGGAGTACATTCTCATTCCGTAAAAACTATAGTAAATGGATCCAATAGGCAATTATGAGTTCCGAGTTGTCGTTGGTCTGTGCCAAAGTCTTTTGAATTCTTAACAAATCTACATTTTGATTCTATTTTCAAACTGTCTCTCACCTAAAAGCACAGGAAATAATTTAAGGATCTTTGCTTTTAAAATTGTGCGTTGTTATTTTTGAGCTGACTGGCAGGTGCTTCCAACTCTTCTAAGGATATTATCTTGCCTGGGTTAAGAAATCAGTTGAAATGAGAGACAGAAATAAAAAATTGCATTTACAAGCTCATATTCACACACAAACATGCACACACACGGACAAATCCCTCCATTTTAGAAAATCATAAATGGCTTTCTTTTTGTTGCTGAAGCTGCTTAATGTAACAAATGATGGCTTTAAATACATGTCATGTGAGAAGATGGAACCAGCCTACAAGAGGAATAATGGAGTTCTACAATTTGACATGTTTTGTGACATAGTTGGCAAGCAGTCAATAGCTGTAGATTCCATGAAAACATTCACTTGTTTGTCTCACAAAAATGTCAAAATATTCTGGGAAGATTGTTGTGTGAAGAAAGTTCTGTCCCACAGAGAGAGCCAATTGAGAACTGAAATTGGTCTGAGCATCTAAAGAGCTGTGATAAACCTGGTCATTTTTTTAATTAAAACAAAGACCTGCAGCCTCTCGGTGAAGGCATTTTAAGAGATAAATTATTATTTTCTTGTAATTCATTCTAAAAATAGAGTTCAGGTGATTGATTCTCAGTCAAATTCTGCTCATTGTTTCAGGTCCTTTGAAGCACAGAAGACAGGAGGAAGGGTGCAACAATAGCTCTTGTGATTAATAAAAAAGCAGGTCTCTATATAATGCTCACTACACAGGAGAGCTAAAAGAGAGAAGAGGAAGTAAACCCTGTCTTAAGACATCCATAGGCATTCAGTCTCTGATCTTCTCATGTTGTGGGAAAGATCCAAAACAATATTCTGCAGATGTTCATTTCACTTGTGATGGATTCCAACAAAAACAAGAGTAAACAGCTGGGGGGGGAACCCTTTATTATATTCCAGGAAATTCTAGCCATAACAGATAAACTCTGAGCATGTGGGAATGGTAGCTAATATCCCAAACCTTTCATGTTCTCTTGTATTGCTATATTCTTTGAAGAGGAAACTTGGATTTCCTCCCACATCTATCTCACAGGGCATCCACTGATGATGGATGTTTGTTTATATTATTTGCTATTCTCCTCTTCTGTTCATATAAATCCACCAAGTTAGGCTGGAATCTTTCAGCCACCAAGAGTCATGGCAGCATGAATGGAAGTGAAAATTTAGAGCCCAGGTGGTTGAGTGGTTAGACTAAGGAAAACTAGACACAAGATGTCCCTCAGCCATGGAAATCAAATGGGTGACTTTGTACTACTCCCTCTCTTTCTCCACCCAACCTACTTCATCGGGTTTCCCTTGTGGAGATAAAATGAAGGGAGACCCTAAGAAAGCCAGCTTGGATGAAAGATGGGCTATGAATCTAACCAACCAATCCCCCAATCCCAATTAGAAACCTTGTCTTCAAATTGTGTTCATGTGCATGTGATCAGTATCTCCTTTCAGACTTATTGATCAATGAAGCTAACTTGCGGGGGGGATAGAAAAAGTTAAGGGTTGAAACTTTTTGCCAATCTATATCCACTCTCCATGTTGTTTTTTACAGAAGATATATGAATGGCTACATGGATCTTAGAAACCTTCTATCTTGGACAATTTGGTATAAGTACTGCAAGCCTGTTCTTCTGTCTGGCTTTTATCAACAGAGGATAGCTTTCTGCTTCCCCAGTTTACACATTTAGCCATCTGCACCCTGAGATGCAGGACTCATTTTCTAGGTCTGGCTTTGATGATGGCAGAACCTTGCTGATCCTGGAAGATGAGCAGAGTTGGGTCTGGTCAGTACTTGGATGAGACACAATTAGAAAATCTCTTAGCTGTATGTCAGAGTGGAAAATTGAAAAATTCTTCCAGGATGACACAGTGGCAAACCACTTTCCATAATGTTCCCAAGAGAACTAAATGGATGCAGCCCCCAGATGTTGAGCTTGAGGGTCTTTATTTAATTCCACCTAAGGTTTGCCCCCGAATAAAGAAGAGATCAGAAAATGTAATCATGATATCTTGCAGTCTACAACCTGTACATGCTCGAGTCTCTCTTTTCTAGACATTTTGGGGCACTTCTCAAATTTGAACCATATGCTGGCATTCAGAAATCATCTATTTGCACAGCCATTCGCCCTGTGACATGTTGAAGGTTCTTTTCTCCCCTAAGGCAAGCCCAGGTTTTAAAGCAGAATGAAATGTGAGGACACTTTTAAGCACAGAGCAACACATTTTCCATATGAGCTAGTTGCCTTTAGGGGGCGAGAAGATACTCTCTGCTCTTGTATATCATTGTACAATTAGCTAGCTTGTGAAATACCGTCTTCTCTGCTCCTCCATTCTGCAGAGCACCTGCTTCTCTGTTATCCATGGCAGTAGGCATCCTTGGTTTGATCATGATGGAGAATTCCATTTTCTCATCCCAGGTTATACCACAGAACATGTGTTAACTTAGCCTTTGCATTAGGCCTTAAGTCATATAAATGCCAGAAGAAGCCTATGTTTTTGCAAAATGATTTCATTAATTTGAAGGATATGGCTTTTGATTGTGTTGCTACTATTGTCTTGGGATTTATCTTTTTGTAACTTGGTCAAGCCCAGATATTGGGCTGCGCCTACAGGTGGTCTTTTCACTTAGCATTTGAAGAGATATAGATAATTCTAAGGGAACAAAAAATTAAATTGTGGCTTTAGAGGCAAATGGGTGAACATCAACAGACATCACAAATCAAAGGTGTGGCTGATGGTGGAATGTCCATAACATTGCAGACTTCATATTTCACATTGTAATTACTTTACTTCACATCATTCTCTTTGATTATCTGTTCAGTCTATTTACTTGTCTTGTGCAAAGTGAGCATTATCGATCTCAGCCTTTCATTCTGATTGTTGGAGGGAATGAAGTCTAGTTTGGTTCTGGAGGCAAGCATTGGAGATATTTGCCACCTTGTAAACAATGAGGTGAGTTTGACCAATCTTTACTCACCACTGCTTCAGGACACTGCACATGCATCAAATATTATGGAACAGACACAAACAGCCAAACTAACCCAATAGGGAGGCTCTGATCTGGTAAGTAAAGACCCACAACACTTTGTTTTGGGAATTAGCTTCAGTAGGATAGTTTGATTAACTCAGCATTGAACCTCATATTCTCATCAGAGCAAGATATTGTATTGTAAGTTGCCAGAATCCTCTTTGGATAGTGAGATGGCAGCATATACATTTAATAAATAAATAAGTCATAGTCCAACATTTGTTTCTCTCAGTGGGCAACCCAGTGCCTCAGGAGGCTCAGAAGACAGAAACCTATCCCATTCTTAGCATTCAGAGGCATGCTGCCACCAGCTTGGAGGTAACATTGCATTTTTAAAACTTTGATAGACCTATCCTCATTGACTTTATCCATCTGACTTTTAGAGCCAAACACATCAGTGGCCAGTACCACATCTTGCAGTAATGAATTCCACCGAGCCTCATTACAGCCCTCTCTGCTTGAATGTCTAGCTGCTAAAGCCTTAAAGTTGAATGCAGAATTGAATTCAGCACAACTGGCTCAGTCCAAATCTTGAGGGGAATTTTGGGAGAAAACGGAGGAAACTTTCATCAAGCAGGAGACATGAATCAGGATGGCTTCTCTTTTTCCAATATTCTCCCATCCAACATGAAAAGGATCAAAGAAATTGAACCTTTAAGAAGCATTGTTGTAATATTTTGAATTCTCCCCTCTCAGCAGCACTTCTAAAGGTTAGCTGAACTTCTCCAGCTTCTGTTGTCTTTCTTGTTTCTTGCAGTAACCTGAGATTTCCCTCCCCCCCTCTATGTGTTAGCTGAGCTAATGCTGCTTTCCAAATTGCAGTAAGAGCACCTTATATATAGTAGGAGGGAGAGGTCTATAGGTGACTTTTCTCCCTTGGGAATTGCAAAACAGAAAGGATTTCTGATGCTGACAACCCCTCATCAGCCTGATGGTGCCATAACCTTGGGGAGGAGGTTTCTCCCCCAAGTACTGCCTCTGATAGGAAAACTCCCATGACCTTCTCTGCAGTAAACATACTATCTAGAAAGAAGAATTCCAAACACAGCTTCAAAGTACCTTCTGCTTTGTGGTGCATGGTGAATAATTGTGGATCTTTCTTCCCCTATTTCTTTTCCATTTTTTTTTTAAAGGAGAGCAATGAAGGAAACTGACAGTTGGTCAAGTTTTTCCCATGTATAGAAAGACAGAATTTTTTTTTCTGTTGAAAGATAGCTAAGGAATGATTCCAGAGAAAGAAAGAAACTATGCTAATTTTAAACAATTCTCTAAATTCTGGATTGTAGGGCAAATATGAACATCTGCCTTTGGAAGTTAGAATGGAGGCTCTGCTTCCTTCTGAAGTCATTTTTCCTTTAAGTGTTGCCTCTAATGAGATGATAGCTGGGGCTAGGAGAAGGACTTAGAAGGAACATCATGGAATAAGAGTGGAAGGTAATTGGTATAAACTTAGTCTTTCAGTTTCCCAGGGTAATTAAGATTGTATGAGAGACCAATGGTTTTCCTTGAATAATTCACAGCATTTAATTAAATTATCACTCTAGGATTATTTGGAAGAATCTGAGGCAGTCACACTGCTGTAAGTCCAGAATACATTTATGAGTATAAATAGCAATAGGAGCAAAAATGTCATTGAAGGCCAATGACATTCTCAAGAGCTTTCCAGAAAATGATACCATTTTCAGTCTTAGGTGCACTTGTAGGAAGATATGGGAACAGTTACCAAAATTCCCATCTGATGATGAACTCTCTTTTTAAAAAATGAATTTCACAAATAATTTGAATCAGGATGATAAGAAAAGATGCATACATATTTTCTGGATAGTTTTTATGCCAATGGCCTGCTAAAATCTTCTGCCTAGTGTAAGTGTGAGCAATCTATACACAGAAACTATACACAGCCATAGGTTGCACAAGCTACTGAGATTTATCTTTTTCCATGGGCTGGTGTGAAAATAAAATACATACTTGTCTGGGTGTGCTGATGTTCAAGGAAAAAAAACTGCTGCTAATATATGCGTTTCCTCCTCCTCTTCCTCCTCCTTTCTTACATTTTTTAATCTCCCTTCTGGTGTCATTTGGTTCTTATCATTCACATCTCCATGGTTTATTTCATCTTATGTTTTCAGTTTTACCACACGCACACACACTGACACCCTCCTCTGCTACCTCCTACACACAATTTCACTATACCCAGTCCCACTTTGCAGTAAATATTATCTGCCCAAAAGAGCAACAGAAAAGTGATCTGGCTCCCTAGAGTGTCATTTCTCCCTAGTCTTTTCCATTATTTTTTTTAATTAGCTTCCATCTGTAATTACCAGCCTAAACATTTGCCAGCAAGAATCTCAAAGACAAAGGTCTCTCCCCCTTGTACAGCATGATCAGAAGCATTTGGGGAAGAATCTTCTTCTCCAGATATGCAGATGTGACCAGAATTCTGTGCATTTTCCTAGTTTAGCAAAGCCAGGTTGAACTGTCCTTTGAATCATCAGTGTGTTGTAAAAACAACATCCTTGAGGAAGTGTTGGCACATTTATCTGCTTGCTTAGAAATCAAAGGGACAAATGCAATTCAGAAACTACACAAAAAAAGTATGTACATCTGGACAGAAAGACCAGAGGGAGATGAGAATAGTGAACTGTTTTGGAGATGTGTTCTTCAATGACTGACCACTGATGGTCCTTTGAAGTTCTCACTCACATGCGTAGGCAGAGAACTTTCTTAGGTGATTGTTGGATTTGAAAGGAAATGAGGCAAACCAAAGTAATTTCATGTCTACTGCTTTAATAGATGTTTCAAGGTTACAAGAATTCCCCCTTCTATGTGCCCAAACTTCTGTGTTAGGATATATCTAATAGTCCTCACGGAGGTTGCCCCTCCTTCGTTTGGTCATGCATAATGACTCCAGGCTGCTCCCCCTCTTCACACATGGTTCAGTCCTTGTTTCCCCCACAGTGATTTCCTCCAAGGGATAGAGAAATTCCCCCAAAGTGTCTCCAAGGAAAGCAGAAATTGCCCAGTAGTTCTCAAGAGCAAGAATATCCTTCAGCAGCGACATTTGTTCAGTTCCAAGGGACGGAGTAAAAAAGAAGAATTCTCAACCAAAGTCTTCCTTTGGAAGTTCATGGAAGTGGGAAAGCTTGGAAGGCTGCAGATGCTGGAGAGTGAATTGTGCAGTGAGAAACAGGACATCCACACATCTTCTTGGCCACCTCATAACTAAAGGAGGGCCAGAAGACCACTCTGCCCCACGACAATTTTGATAAACTTTGCTCTGTACAAGAAATTTTGGAATCAAATGATTCTTTTATAGAAAGTCCTCAACTGATTACATTTGTGACCAGAATGTCTGTTGCTAAGCAAAATAGTTGTTAAGTGAGTAGGGCCTGATTTCATTTTCTTTCTTGACATGAGTGTCAAGTGAACCACTGCAGTGATTTGTTTTGGTTGTTAAGCAAATCCAGCTTCCCCAGTCGACCGTGCTTGGATGGGAAAGTCACAAATGGTGATTTCATGACCCGGGGCCTCTGCAACTGTTGTAAGTGCATGCTGGTTGCTAAGCATCTGATGTTTGATCCTGTCACCAGGGAATGCTGCAACATTTGTGAGGACCAGTCATAGGTTACTTTTTTCACTGTTGTTGTAACTATGGACAGTTGCTAAATGAATGATTGTAAGTCAAGGATTACCTGTTATAACTTGAATAAAAGCAATAGGGCAAAAGGCAAGAACATTTCTTTTTCCTGTATTTGATTGGACATAGAGCTTCATGTAGGGGGTTGCTCAGAAGCAGAAAGAATATTCTTTTAGCTGTCATGACATATCAAATATATCTTTGCTTTCAACTTCTTACCTGAATAACTTGGAAAATTTAGGTTATCTGGGAGAGCTTGTCCAGTTTCACACATCAGGCTAAACCAGGAATGGCAGGGAGAACACTTAATATTTTGCATAGATCAAAGGTCACAATAGGCAAAGTGATGATGTAGAGTGGATGGGATTGTCTTGTGCTGATGAGCAGAGTCAAGTTTTTCTCAGCCTATTTACCTAGGATTAGGAGTGATATTTGGAGCGATAACTTGTTAAAAATTATCTTAAACCTATTGTAAGTATTAAAATACTTTTCCTCCGAACCTGTCAATACATTCATTTTTGGCAGTCTTCTTAGAGGAAGCTCCTAGCTAGAGGGTAGGTTGCCAAATCTGTACATCATACAAACCAGGTTAATGAATCTATTGGTAATCCCACCCCCACTGCTGCACCAAAATCAGAAAAAGCATTTGTGCCTTGAAGAGAGTGCTGTTAATAGCCTTAGTGGGAAATAATGGAATACCTATACAGTATTCAAGGGAAGAATAGATTTGATAATGGGATGCTAAGACAAGAGACTTGGAATCAACGCAAGGCATCTCTTCGGTTGGCCAGCCAGGCAAAACACTGAAGCTTCTGCTTAAATCTAACAAAGAAGCTGCTTTTGCTTTGAATTAACTACCTATGAAGATCAAAGATATACGTGCAGTACTAATTAACAACAAAAATTTTAACCCATGAATATGTTCTCCTGTTTCTGTCTCTGTCCCTCTTCCTTATTAATTGCAGAATCTGAGAGTGTTGCCTGCTCAAGAGTTTTGCTCTTCCCCTTCCCTTAAATTATTAACACAATTGCATTTAATACAATACACGAAAAAGACAAGGTAGAGGTATTATATCCCCCCCCAAAAAGCTTTGGATTCAGTGAACATTTAATGCAATCATTTAAAAGCGAGGAGTTGGATGTCAATAAGAATACCAAAAAGACTTCCTTTTGTGAGTTCTGAGAGTTTTAGTTACAAAAGACTTGGCTGACAAAAAAAGGTGAGTGTTTTTTTTTTCTAAATGGAATAAGCTGTTAACATGGAATATGGTGGGGAGCAATAAATCCAGCTGAATGAAAGTAGCTTTAGAAAGAAGCTTTCCTTTGAAGGAAGACTTAGACAGGAGAAAATGTGCCTGGCTGGCAATATTCACCTGCTCCTGCCAGGTTCTTAAATATATATTTTTGTGTTTTAACTAAAGCACTTTCTCCCTCCAACCCAATTCAACTCTTTGGAGTCATTATGTCAGGCGAGAACATTGCAGTTTAGTTGTTGTGTTGTTATGGCTGCATTGAGGGGGAAAAGCCCACCATTCTCCTTTTTTCAGCATGTGATCTACTGAAGAAGGTGATGGTGTCAGGAAATGTTTTCCATTCCTCATCTCCATAGCAACTCCAGGTCCTTTAATGTCACAAAGGTAGAAGATGTCTGTCTGTTTTCTGTGGGACCAATGGCATCTGAAAGTAACACATGGGTAGATCACAACCCCAACCGATGATTTGTAACAATGTTATTCAACATTGGCATGTTTAAGATGCGTGGACTTCAATTGTATGCCAGCTGGGGAATAGTGGGAGTTGAAGTCCACACATCTTAAAATTGCCAAGGCTGAGAAACATTGCTTTATCATAAAATATCTTCAATTTTTGGAATTCAAACATATGTTTTTTATCATTTATTCTTGAGTTGGCTGTCCCACCATGGATGGTTCTTGTTATCGGAGGCCAACAGTTCTAGAAATGGTTAATTCTTGGTCTGCAGCAATAAAGATGATATTCTTCATATGGGTGGTTAGTGATTCTGTAATGTCAGTCTATCCTAATTTCCTTCCTCTCTACATGTAAGTATATTTGTATCAGTATTCTTTCTGTATGATTGTAGTTTAGACAACCTAAAACACACAAAGCCATAAGAGAGATGTAAATCAACACCTTCACTGGCACTGGAAAAACATTGGCCAAAAGTGTCACCGTATGGCTGTACCATCGAGGTTTTTAGTTCATCAGTCATCCAATTGAGGATAGGAGGAGGGAGCTCTCTTTCCAAGTAAGCATTTGCAAAAGATCTTCAACAACAGTTCAGTAACCACAACATCTCATTCTTGTAGGATTTTTTTTTAACATCAAAGCATGCATTGTTGCTGTGGAAGGATAAAAAATCATGAAAAATTTGAGACTATGGCAACCTGCATGCAACCAAAAAAGGATCCAGGTATCAGGGAGAAAATTCAGATACGAAGTTTACAGATGTTCCTGGGTCATTCAGAGTGTCATTTTCTCTGAAATAATAATGCTCTGAATGTGCTCAGAAATAGCTTCCTTTCTTCATAGATTCTAAACTCAACTTTTATGTGAAAGTAGATACCAAAGTTGACCTTTGACTCAAATTAAGCCTTAGGTGGATTTGGGACTATGATTCTTGACTATAATCCAATAAAGCATGGAATGCTGTTTTGACCCTTTGCAATCTACATCTTGTGTAGAATTTATTACTCTAATTAGAGTCCTGGCTGGCATTTGGGACACACTATTAATTGGTCGCCAGAGTCTCCGGCTGCCAATGTCCAATTTCTCTTGAAGTCCCTTTTAATAGCAGTGTGGCAAATCATATTGGAAGAAAGCTGGAAAAGCAAGAATAATTATTGGCAAGTAGAGAAAACCACAGTCAAGTAAACAGTACAGATAGGGAGTGTTAGAATTAATTCTCCCTCATATCCATAAACAACATAACATAATTAGCAGCCAGAAATATGTAAAAGTTGAGAAAATGAAATAAGGGGGGGATTCCAGATGGAATGGAGGAGGGAGAGAAAAAGGGGTGGGGTAAACTGAAAAAAACAATGAAGGACAAGCTAGGGTTTGTTGCTGTCTGCATATATCAAATGTAATTGTAGCAAATAAAATTGTATGTGTGTGTGCATGTAAACCTATGGGCGTGCATTTTGGAAACAGCCCTAAACCAGGTTGTTAATACATTGTGGTCACAACCAAATGTGCCTATGTACATGAGAAAGCTTTCAACCATAGAGAATTGCATTCCTTACCCAGAAGCCTACAGATGTGTTGGGATGAATATTAGGTCAAGCTCTGCCTTGCCAGTTTTGAAAAGAGTATTGAAATGTTTAATCAGTAAAATATTTTGTAAAACCATCATCAACATCACCCTCATATACAACAGTTTTCTTTTGTAAAATAGACTTGTTGTTCTCCATTATTCTTAGAACCCTTGATAATGCCTTTTAGATTTCTCCTGCTATGGTTTTGAGTAAAATGTACTGTTGGAAGGAGAGCTGGGACAGCGCTACTACTAGCATTTTAATGATATCTTTTCTAGGCCTAGTTGAGGTGCCCCTCAAGCACATCAAAGAAATATTTTGTGCCACATAGGCAATGTTGCTTCTCATCTCACTGAACAACTTTGGGTCATTTTGATTGTTAAGTCCCTTTGAAATGGAGAGGGTGATGCATTGGTTCTTGCAGCAATTTCAGTGGAGTGTTCAGCCCCATGAAGTCTTCCATGGGGCTGAGACTGAAGTGTGACAACCCAGAGAGACTGGAAATTTCTGGTGAGCATATTACACAAGGGCAAGCAGATATAGTCACACCTGCACATAAGCACACAACCTCTTAGACAACTTCTGATTAAGATTTTTCATTTCATCAAAATGGTCTTTTCCTTTGCAAGACAATTGTCAAGCCAGATTTTCGTATGTCAGGATGAATGAGCAATGGGACCCAGCACAAGTAGAGTAACTTCACCTCCCCTAAGACCAACTAGCAAGGAATCCCAGGCAAGAGTGTCATTAGGGCAACTGCATTCCATAACCAGCCTCTAAATCATGCCTTTGCTAACATGGCATCTGCTGACCAAATCAGGAATAATGTGGGTCAGCGCTGAAATGCAAGTTAAGAAAGGAAGCTGATTATGAAGCCATGGTGAATGGAGGCTGGTTACTTGGATGGTGCATAGAATGGGGTGAGAAGGGAGAACTGATGCAAGCCCAGGGAGAGCAGCAGGTGAATCATGGATTACATCTTGCCACACATCAGCTTTTTCTTCTTTTTAGATTTCTACTTTCCACCTGTCAACCTCTGTGTGTTCCTATACTGAGTACAGTCATCTGCATATTATTTTTTTTCTCAAGGGGCTGGTTCATCATCATCAAGCCAAACCTGCACCTCAACAGGAAGGTATTTTTATTTGTAAATCATGCTCTTATGCATAATTTTTTCAGCAGTATTTCAGAAGCAGGCAGGGTGTGTGTGTGTGTTATCCAGAGAGGTATACATTGGATCAGAACAATCCTGAGACAACCTATAGAGGCTGCCCATTTTTTTATGTAAGTGATAGAGAGGGAGAAAGGGAAAGGGGTCCAATTGCACCTCTCTAGTAAAATCTTGGTCTTTGGAAAACAATCCTAGGTATTTTTAATGTTGATTTTTTTTTGGCTTCCCTCTCTGCTTCTCTCTGTTTCTCACTTTAAAAAAAAATAGCACAAAACCTAGTACTGAAGCATCAATAAGGATCAACAGTGCTCAGTTCATGGCTGAGATAGGATTCACATATGAGACCAACAGTATGGTTTGATTTTGATCTAGAATGTCAAAGGAACCCAAGCCATTATGGCTTGCAAGCTATAGTTGATGGTTTACATGTTGGGTTGTATAACTAAACTGAAGGTTACTTCAGAGGTGACTGTTGCTGAATTAGTCAATTAAATGTGAGGATTTGAATTTTTTTTAAAGCATTTGTATGGAGAAGAAATGAGTCCTACCCTAAAAAGCTACTTGGTTTACAAACTTGTAGAAAAATTGGTCGCTGTAGGGGTCCAAATTCATACTCTTGGGGATTTGCTAACGCAGTCTACAATTATTATTTGCCATTTTGCAAATATGATGCAAAGAAAAAGGCATGCGTTAAGGGGGAAATCCCCTGATTTTCCTTGCTGTGGGTTCACTCATTACTTTTTTTTTGTTTAACCTCTCTTATCCTGGCTTTATCTAATTTGGGACTGTTAGCACCACCAAAACAACATGTATCCCATAAATCTAGGCTACCCAATCTGGATTGCAAAAATACCAGGCTAACCAAGAGTACAGAGTTCTTGGAAGAATAAAATGTTAATATTCAAAACTACCGGCAGGATTGTTCCTGCCATGTTCCCTTGAGGCTACACCCAAGCGAGCTCATTGCTAGGATGATCCAGTTGGAGAGGAAAACAAGAAAATAGTTCCTTGAAAAATCCTCTAGCAGGGGATTTGTTGACATTTGCTGCTTGTCAAGAAGGCAATGAGAAAATTGTATCTGCTTAAATTCCCCTAGGAGCTGCCATATACCAAACCTCTCCATTATTTTTTCTAGTGTGGTATTGTCTACACCCGTATGTAAAGACAGTATTGTTTATCTTCTTGGCTTACCTGCAAATGCCAAAGATGAAACTTTCCCCACCCAAGACACATGCAAGGTTGGTGGAGATGGTTACAGCTGGTCACATTTCTCCTGGCTGAGAGAAGAAGCTTCTTTCACACTGAGGATTTGGCTGCAACCACAGACAAACCAAGGGAGTATTCCTCCCATTCCTCTCCTCTTTTCTCCTTTCCGTATTTCCACAAATTGGGTCTCCAAGGTCCCTTCCGTATTTAATGATCTAAAGCCTCTAGCTGTGTCAGAAGTTGTGGGGACTGTGGTTGTTTTTGTTTTAGACAAACAGCAACAGTGTGCTATCTTGGCAAATTGTAATTTGAAGCTTTGCTGCGCAGAATCGGTATTTAGCAAAGAAATTTACCCTAGACTCAAGAAGGGGAAACCCTGGATTTGCACATCATTTGCATATATTTAACAAATACAAGGAATCACTGTTTTTGGTTTTTTTAAAGAAATGTTTCCAGTAAGATGCTGCAGCAATCTACTCAGGATATCTTAATTGTGAATGATCCAGTAATGCGCTTCTTGTAGATTTTGCTGAGGTTGTCTATGTCTCTCTCTCTTCGGCAGAATACAGAACTTCATTTATTATTTGTAAGGTCTTGAAAGGGCAGGCAGAGCAGAGTGTTCATTTAACATTCCTCCTGTGTCTCAGTAGGTGGAACCATCTCACCATATCTGGGCTTGGAAACTTAACAAGATTGGGCTTGGTTGGTACTTGGAAAAATCAACAGGAAATCACAGGGCTGAACAGTTGGTATGGAAGGAAGTTAAACAACATCTCAAAGAAGGCAAAGACTGACCAGTTTGGAAGTCTGGCCGAGAAAATTCCATGTTTGTCTCTAAGTATAGCTAGAAGTCAAGCTCAAATGGGAGATTTTTTATCATAGAAGACACCATATTGTTTGCCCCAATGTTGATACACACACACACAGCCTAAAGCAGTTGCCCTCCCCTCCCATCCACCAAGTAAATTAGCACCAGAGAATTTAGAATTAATTACAAATTTCCATGCAAAGGAAATGCCAGTTTTCTCCACTGTGGCATCCTTTAG